>JAWZYT010000298.1:115000-165000 GCA_034508575.1 Petrolisthes manimaculis | reverse complement strand
CCCCTACCCCTCATCCACTCTACCCATACCCCCTCCCTCACACCCATGTCCCTACCCCCCCTAACACCATACCCCCACCCCACTCCCCTACCCCTCCCCTTGATTATCGTATAATGATGTCATGATTTGGTGGAGAATATAGTTCACGTTTTAGTTCATAATTTATTTATTAATAATTATTTTGAATTCATTATTATACAATTAATTTCCCCGTAATTTTCCCTACATTTTAATATAATAATTTCTTTAGTTATATAATTAATTAACGAAATTAGCGAATATTTTCGATTTATAATTTCCAATCGTGACTAATTGGTACATTGAAGCACCTTGAGTCCTCCAAGGTATCTCAGGCAACACAACTTAATGCAGGAATAATACAGTTTGGAGGAATCAGTTTGCTCCACAATTACCCTATGGAAATCTGGGTTCCTTTATAGTACTTTGATTCCTCCAAAGTATGTCAGGAAAGAGAATTAATTAATAAATATAATGGTATCAATCCTGTTATATGGAATAGTTTGGAGGAATCAAATTGGTCCAGTATTACCACAACCAACACCACAGCTTCGAATGAATCAACTTGTAGGTTGTAGGGAGGGAGGGGGGGAGTATTAGGGGGTATGTTAGGTGTAGGGGTGGTAGCTTCGAAGCTGATTCACTCATTCGAAGCTGGTTCATTCGAAGCTGTGGTGTTGGTTGTGGTAATACTGGACCAATTTGATTCCTCCAAACTATTCCATACAACAGGATTGATACCATTATAGTTATTAATTAATTATCTTTCCTGACATACTTTGGAGGAATCAAAGTAATATAAAGGAACCCAGATTTCCATAGGGTAATTGTGGAACAAAATGATTCCTCCAAACTGTATTATTCCTGCATTAAGTTGTGTTGCCTGAGATATCTTGGAGGACTCAAGGTGCTCCAATGTACTAATTAGTCACGGTTGGAAATTATAAATAAAAAATATTCGCTAATTTCGTTAATTAATTATGTAATTAAATAAATTAATATATCAAAATGTAGTGAAAATTACGGGGAAATTAATAATATAATAATGAATTCAAAATAATTATTAATAAATAAATTATGAACTAAAACGTGAACTATATTCTCCACCAAATCATGACATCATTATATGATAATCAAGGGGAGGGGTAGGGGATTGGGGACATGGGTGTGAGGGAGGGGGTATGGGTAGAGTGGATGAGGGGTAGGGGGGAGGGCAAGTCAACTCAGTAACCACCTTTATGGACTGCCATTATAAGAAATTTTGAGCCATAAATGTCTCTCTCTCTCTCTCTCTGTCTCTCTTTCACGCACACAGTCTCTCTCTCACACACACATTAATTTCTCACACACACACAATTTCTCTTTCACACACACAGGCTCTCTCTCTCACACACATTAATCTCTCACACACACATTAATCTCTTACAAACACAGATAGTCTCTCTCTCACACACACAGTCTCTCTTTCATACACACAATATTCTTTCTCTGACAGACACACACACACACACACACACACATATATTCTCCCTTTCCCTCGCTCTCTCTCTTTCTCACACACACACACACACATTCTCTCTCTCTCTCTCTCTCTCTCTCTCTCTCTCTCTCTCTCTCACACACACACACACACACACACACACATATACATACACATCCTCTCTCACACACACACTCACACATACATACACATTCTCTCTCACACACACACATACACACACACACACATCTTGACCCTTAAGATGTATATGGATTTGAATAAAATTTGGAATGGAAGTACAGTTGGTAAATTGGGCCAGACGGATTTTTTATTTTATCTCTGTGACCCTCTGTTCAAAAGTTAGGTACAATTTAGTTTCTCAAAAAATTTGGACCCCAGAATTCTCTCTCTCTCTCTCTCTCTCTCTCTCTCTCTCTCTCTCTCTCTCTCTCTCTCTCTCTCTCTCTCTCTCTCTCTCTCTCTTACATACACATTAATCTCTCTCACACACACAGCTTCTCTTTCGCACACACAGTCTCTCTCTTTTACACACACAGTCTCTCTTTCTCTCTCTCTCTCTCTTTCACACACACACACTGTCTCTCTTTCACACACACATTATTATCTCTGACACACAAATAGTCTCTCTCACGCACACAAACAATCGCTCTCTCCCTCTCTTTCTCTCTCTCTCTCTCTCTCTCTCTCTCTCACACACACACTCTTTCACACACATATTAATCTCTCTCTGACACACACACAGTCTTCTTACACACATATACAAACAAAGTCTCTCTTTCACACACACACAAATACAGTCTGTATTTCACACACACAGTCTCTCTCTCTCTCTCAAACAGTCTCTCTATCACACACACATTAATCTCTCTCTGACACACACACAGTCTCTCTCACTCACACACACAAAGTCTCTTTCACACATTCACACACACACACACACTCTCTCTCTCTCTCTCTCTCTCTCACACACACACACACACACACACACACACACACACACACACAGTAATATAATATCATCAACAATTTTATTTTAACCATACATCCTTATAAAAATAGTATTATAAAACTATTTTGAGGTTATTTTAATACCTGTGTATGTGTGTGCGTGTGTGTGTGTGTGTGTGTGTGTGTGAGAGAGAGAGAGAGAGAGAGAGAGAGAGATAATGTGTGTGTGTGTGTAATAACATCATATAATTTCCGTAGACTAAATTAATCTTTATCACGTTTCAAGTTCCATTAAAAAATGTGGGTTTTTAGAATAGGTCAAAATATTGTTTAATGTCACATTCGACCTATGGGTGTGCAAGAATAGGTCATATGGGTGGGGTTTCCAGAAGGGTGGACAAATTTATCCGTTTTCCTCTACGATGCACCGTTTTTGAGTTATGGCTGCTTTATTGGAAAACAAATTCAAATCAATATTTTACCCAGAAGATGTATATGGTTTAGATGAAATTTGGAATTTGATAGAATTAATGATCAGTGATTAATTAATGTTTAAACATGAATAATATATAATACCAAAGACTCACTCACACAACAAACAACAAAAATAATGTCACTCAAGTTACACACACACACACACACACACACACACACACACACACACACACACACACACAGTTTAGTGACATTAATTTATAATTTCCAACCGTGACTAATTGGTACATTGGAGCACCTAGAGTCCTCCAAGGTATCTCAGGCAACACAACTTAATGCAGGAATAATACAGTTTGGAGGAATCCAATTGGTCCAGTATTACCACAACCAACACCACAGCTTCGAATGAATCAACTTGGTGTAGAGTGGGGGGTGTATGAGGGGGTATGGGGGGGTATAGGGTGGGGTTTGGGTTGGGTGGTTGGAGAGGTGTAGGGGTGGTAGCTTCAAATGAACTAGCTTCGAATGAGTGAATCAGCTTTGAAGCAACCACCCCTACACCCCCCCTATACCTCCCTAATGCACACACACACCCCTACACACCCTATACAATGGTTCACCAAGTTGATTCATTCGAAGCTGTGGTGTTGATAATCAAGGGGGAGTGGTGTGGGGGTATGGTGTTAGGGGGGTAGGGACATGGGTGTGAGGGATGGGGTATGGGTAGAATGGATGAGGGGTAGGGGAGTGGGGTGGGGGTATGGTATTAGGGGGGGTAGGGACATGGGTGTGAGGGAGGGGGTATGGGTAGAGTGGATGAGGGGTAGGGGAGTGGGATGGGGGTATAGTGTTAGGGGGGGTAGGGACATGGGTGTGAGGGAGGGGGTATGGGTAGAGTGGATGAGGAGTAGGGGAGTGGGGTGGGGGTATGGTGTTAGAGGGGGTAGGGACATGGGAGTGAGGGAGGGGGTATGGGTAGAGTGGATGAGGGGTAGGGGGGAGGGAAAGTCAACTCAGTAACCACCTTTATGGACTGCCATTCAAACATTAATTTTGAGCCAACATTCTCTCTCTCTCTCTCTCTTTCATACATACATACATACATACATACATACATTCTCCCTCTCTCATACATACAGTTGGCTCTACTCCTGCGTTTCTCCCCTGACGTTGCCAATGTTGGGCCAGTCAGAAATTCGAATCCCGATTCACAAGGTAAAACATTCGAAACATTCATATCCTTCACTCTAAGGATATGAATGTTTCGAATGACGTGTCGTTGGTATCTCATCATCTAGTCTGCAGCGCCTTATATGAAGTCAGAGAAAAGAGGGAGCTGTGAGCCTGGCACATACAAGCTCAGATGTGACCACATTTGCTTCAATATTCGTAGTAAGAAACACAGGAACAGTGAAGAAACACGATTATGTTGGTAATGTATTGGAGTTAGAAATATGAAACCTATGCCACATTTAATGTATTTTTACTTATTGTAAGGTAAAAGAAACTATCTATGATTCTATATCTCTCTACCTATTTCTTACCATCCTACTACACTAATTGTAGAAATTATTCTCAATAAGTGATAACATGAACTGAATAAACAAGTAAACACTGATAAGTTGGATGTGTGAATGACAACTATGTTGATCACGTTTGTAATTCTGACTTTATTACAATTATTTGGGTGAATAATATTAACATCACTTCTAATTGGGATATATTTTTAACCTGTAAACGGATAACAAACTAATCTTTCCAATTTTTATTACAAACAACAATTAGCAAAAAATATTTTTTTATGGAGACATTAACGCACTATTAACATTGTGTATATTGCAGCTACTGTAACTACCTGGTTTTATGTCCATTACGTTATGATGGCGAGAATGAATATGCTAGCCCCACCGGCAAGGTGAAGGAAACTCGTCTCTTTAGTTATGACTGGAAACTGAAGCTTCTTCCAATGAGTTCTCGACAATAACATAGATGTTCACTATTCTTGTGATTCGTTCTATGAATATTGAAGCACATGTGGTCTTATCACAGCATGCCATGTGCGAGGCTTATGGCTCCTCCCTTTTTCTGACAACAGATTTGGGGATCCATACATGTATTAGGTGATAAGATAGAAACAAAACGTAATCACAAAAATGTAGACAGCTAAAATGTATTACATAATGACGACTACTGAATACTTTCTAATGTAGAACATTAAGGTTAAACAAATTCGGGCTGAAATGATACATTGTGGTTCGAAGTTTTAAACAACTAAGTTCACTTCATGCACCACTGTATCGAGGTTACTCCATCCCACATTTTTCACGTCAAATCATCACAGTGGTGCCACATCTCCTAAAATGTGCGAGCTCCTGTAACACGGGGCAGTGCTGGCGAGTGTAAAGTCATGGTCTAATGTACTGCAACACCTTCCAATGAGATGGCTTCGAAAAATGATCCGAAACTATAGCTGTTGGTGTGTGCAATTTTGGTTCATAAAATTAACTCAAATAGCTCGCTTTTATTCACCAGGTTGCAGTACATTAGACCATGACTTTACATATATATATACATACAGTCGTGGTCAATAATAATCATCCACATATGGGTAACTTTAACAATTTACTGTCTAATGTTTTCATGTTCACATATAATGTTATTGTTTTAAGTAGTGTGTATCTGCTTGTATTAAATTAAACGATGGTAGTTAATATATTTATTGTAAAGTTTATCAGCTAAGGAACAGAGGGAAGCTGTCAAAATCTTACGTGAGTTACCCCTATATGGATGATTATTTTTGACCCCGACTGTACATTCTTTGTCTCTTTCTCTCATACATACATTCCCTCTCTCTCATACATATATACATACATATATACATACTTTATCTCACACACACACCCTTTGATTATCATATAATGACGTCATTATTTGGTGAAGAATGTAGTTCATGTTTTAGTTCAGAATTCATTTATTATTAATTATTTTGAATTAATTTTTATATAATTTAATTCCCCATAATTTTCCCTACATTTTGATATAATAATTTATTTAATTACATAATTAATTAACGAATTAGCGAATATATTCGATTTATAATTTCCAACCGTGACTAATTGGTACATTGAAGCACCTTGAGTCCTCCAAGGTATCTCAGGCAACACAACTTAATGCAGGAATAATACAGTTTGGAGGAATCAGTTTGTTCCACAATTACCCTATGGAAATCTGGGTTCCTTTATAGTACTTTGATTCCTCCAAAGTATGTCAGGAAAGATAATTAATTAATAACTATAATCGTATCAATGCTGTTGTATGGAATAGTTTGGAGGAATCAAATTGGTCCAATATTACCACAACCAAACCCACAGCTTCGAAATGAATCAACTTGGTGAACCCTTTCTGAGGGGGTGTAGGGAGGGGATGGTATATTAGGGTGTGTATTACAGTGGTATGGGGGGGGGGTAGGGGTGGTTTAGAGAGTGGTGGTGTATTAGGGGCTGTATAGAGGGGTGGATGGAGGTATGGGGGGTGTAGGGGTGGTAGCCTTAAAGCTGATTCACTCATTCGAAGCTAGTTCATTTGAAGCTACCACCCTCCCTACACCTCTCCAACCACCCAACCCAAACAAACCCCTCCCTATACCCCCCATACCCCCTTATACACCCCCCCTTCCTTACACCCCCTATACAAACCCCTCCCTTTACCCCCCATACCCCCGTAATACACCCCCCACCCTACACCAAGTTGATGCCAAGTATGGGGAATTTACCCTAGATATGGGAAATCAGAGGTACCAATGGGGATATTATAGAAATTTCGTCTCTCTCTCTTTCTCTCTTTCTCTCTTTGTAATAACGTTATAATATGGTTTGGAGGAATCAGTTTGCTCCAAAATTACCCTAGAGAGATCTGAGGTCCCTTGTAGTAACTTTGGAGTACATTGATTCCTCCAAAATATGTCAGGAAACAGGATTAATTAATAAATATTATAATGGTATCTATCTACCCTGTTGCCTGGAATAGTTTGGAGGAATCAAGTTGCTCCAATATTGCTACTAAACCCATTTATTTCATGAAATAATTAATAAGTATTTATATATTTTATTTTTACTAAGGAAATTGAAACACATCATCATTATTTATTTATAATTATAATTATTATTATTTATGGATAGCAAGCAGGAGAGAGAGAGAGAGAGAGAGAGAGAGAGAGAGAGAGAGAGAGAGAGAGAGAGAGAGAGAGAGAGAGAGAGAGAGAGAGAGAGAGAGAGAGAGAGAGAAAGTTACAAGGAAAAGGAAAAAAAATACCCTAGGAGACCTTACGATCCATACAAAAAGGGTACCTGTGGGTTTATTTGTGCAAGAAGGTGACCGTCCTCGACTGTGTCATGTGAAACCATCAAGGAACACTCGCACAACGGCTTAAGCACCTAGACGGTGATTTAAGACTTTGTCTAATCTGGACTTGAACTGATCCACAGAGTTGCTGTTGACTACATCAGCAGGAAACGCGTTCCAAGTACCGCAGATGCTGTATGTAAGGAATTTACCACACCGATCACGGTTGTATCGCTTCAGTTCAACTTTGTAGCCATGATTCCTGGTCGTTCCCTCACTGAGTTGGAAAATGTCCCTGTAGTCTACATTGTCAAAGCCTTGTAGTATTTTAAACACTTCGATAGGTTGACCACGCAGTCTCCGAGTTTCCAAATTGAACAGGTTGAGTTCTACCAACCGATTTTCATAGCTCTTGTGTCTAAGAGAGGGTATAAGTTTGGTTGCCCTGGCTTGCACTCGTTCCAATCTCACGATATCCTTTCGGTAAGAGGGACTCCAAAACTGGACTGCATACTCCAGGTGCGGTCGGACAAGAGAATTGTACAGACAAAGTATTATCTTCTTGTTCCGGTATCCAAACTGTCGCTTTATGTACCCTAACATGCTTTGGGCTTTCTTCTCTGCCTCAATACACTGCTTTGAGAACTTGAGGTCGCTGGTGATAGTTACACCCAAGTCTTTCTCAGTATCAGTGCTTACGAGAGCATTGCCCTTAAGGGGTTTCTGTGGCCTATATGCAAAACTTTGCATTTGTTCACGTTAAATGAGATTTGTCATGTGTCAGACCACTCCCCGATCTTCCTAAGATCTTCTTGTAAGCGGGTAGTATTTCCTTCTTTCACTACATTCATACCAAGCTTAATATCATCGGCGAATTTGAAAATCTTGGCAGCCATATCACTATCCATATCATTAACATAGATGATAAACAGTAGTGGTCCCAGAACAGAACCTTGGGGAACACCGCTAGTAACGGGAACCCACTCTGAAGCCTGTCCATTCACTACCACCTGCTGCCGTCTGTCACTTAGCCAGTTCTCTATCCAATTTGCCACATTTCCATCTATGCCCAGTGCACGCACTTTCCGAAGGAGGCGGCGGTGGGGTACCTTATCAAAAGCTTTCTGAAAGTCTAGGTAGACAACATCGACCGCTTTATCCTGATCATGCTCACTGAAAACAAAATGGAAGAATTCCACCAAATTTGTGAGGCATGACCGGTGCTGCCAGAACCCATGCTGGGAACCCCTCAGTAGCAAATTTGATTCTAAGTGTGCCGTTATTTTGTCCACCATGATGCTCTCCATGAGTTTACAGACTATCGAGGTTAAACTGAACTGATGGGTCTGTAGTTTGACGGTTGGCTAGCATCTCCCTTCTTGAAGATAGGAGTCACCTCTGCCTCACGCCAGTCTCTAGGGATGCATCCAGTCTGGAATACCCTGTTGAAGACCATGCACAGGTGCCGTGATGTGAGTCACACCAGGGTCTCACTCACCAACCATGGCCTACTCAACACCTCCACCTGACGACACCACTTCCTCTGCCACTTGTCTCGCTGGCAGGGTGAAATGGTTCAACTTTTTGAAGGGCTATGGTTTTATCACCAGTGACAACATCGACTACTTCGTCCACAGGACTTCCGCCACCACCACCACCACCACCATCGTCACTGCCACCACCACCACCACCATCACCACTGCCTGCGCCACCACCACAGGAGATGGAGACGGAGGAGGAAGAAGACAGTGACACCACCACCGGTAGTGACTCGGAGCTGGAGGACCAGGAGGAACGGTGGAGGGGGAAGAGGAAGAGGAGGAGGGGGAGTAAGGACAGTCAAACATCGGAGCCGCCGCAGGTTGTTGAAGTGCGGTGGTGGCTGTCTGACTCTCCCCTCCTCGACCTCTTCCAAAGACGCATCACGTTTCACCGGGACCCCTATGACTTCCAGTACCGGAAGGTATGGAGGCGGTGTGAGCCTTCTTTAAGGATCGCATCATTCACCGCCTCCAGAACAACAACAACATCATCAACAACGATGGTGGTCCAGCACCACCAGTAAACAACTAGAACAACAGCTACAACTACAACTGCAACAGCTACAACTACACCTACAACTACAACAACAGCTATAACTACAACTACTATTATTATGTAATTATGTATATCTACTATTATATATTATGTATAACTATTATTATGTATTATGTATAACTGCAACTACTATTATATTATGTAACATGTTTCATGCCCCGTAAGAGGTGATAGGCAATAAAAAAAAAAAAAAAAAAATCTTTTCAACTACTCACCCTTATCTGTCCTATACACGACCGATGTCCTATCCATATGGCGAGGAAAGTTCAAGAATGGGTTGCTGCTCATGATCATTTGCAGGTGATAGATTTGTCTAGTTAAGACTGCGATATGAACCCTTTAGAAAATGTTTGAGGTTCTATCGTTAACACGTGGGAGCCAGAACGACAGAGAGCCACAGCAGAGTTGTTACGTCACACCAGAACACAGTGGGAGATTTTTCGAGGAAAACCCGATATAGTGAGGAGGCATGGTGCCTCAATGCCCGAGCGACTGGTGGCTGTCATTGAGAAGGACACGATACTAGCAACAAATTGATGAGTAATAAAATGAAATATGTAATCTACAGTATTTCAAGCCTTAATGTGTTCATAGAAGTGTATATAAATAGTGTATACACTGTATCTCATCGTGGCTAAGGGTCTAAAGCAATACATATATAGGTGCTTATAATAATAATATGAAAACAAAACAAACATTACACATGCTTAATGCAAACGTGAGGTCGAAGTAAAAAGTTCAGGTTATAATAAGTTAACAGTTATTATAATTGTATGACACCAACGTGTTCATCATTTACAGTGTGGTGCCTACAGACCCAGTTGGATTATGGGTTTGAATGCTTCGTGACGAGGACTTGTGGAGCTTTCACAAACTGACAAAGTCATGAAAACAATAACCAATAAATATCTGATTTCAAGTTTCCCTGTTTTAATTAATAATAACATTAGAGCTGACGCAATATCCTCTAAATTTTGTGATTGGTTCACTAACACTGGGCGTCTGAATGGCTGGCCTAGATGATGACCTCAGATAAATAAATAACGGTAATAAATATATTCGTCATATATATCGGATTGTATTTGCATACCAAACATCACTTTTATTTCTATTGTGGTCTTGTTTGCGCATTAACAGATTATGCAGCAACACACAGAATGATGGTAGTGGTGGTAAGATGGAGAGTAAAGGAATGCTGGGATGGAGGGAGAGGAAACAGCGAATTGAATAAGGGAGGACGGGGTGAGGAAGAACAGATGGAGTAGTAATTGGGTAATTAACATCTTACACTATAACTATTATCCTTTGGTAACCAGTTACACAATAAACGTTTCTTAGAAAATGTCATGAATGATACAGGGTAACGATAAAGGATTTAGGCTACTTGAAATTTATTTCAACACTGAGTAGGTGGTGCATGGCTTGATATATTAGTCATCAAAAACTGGTGTCGTGTTAATTGTATTAGTTAAATCTGGATTAATTTAAAATAATAAAGAATATACCATGGAATGTAACATCAGAGTTGAATTTAGATTACAGAAGAAAACATAATCAAGGCGACAGTCGGCTTTGTTCGTTTATAATCTTTAGCTACTTGATCCAATAATTCTCTCCATCTCGATCACTGGTGAACTTTACCCCCTCTCCCCAACCCAACCCCTCCTCTCCTACCACCTTCAAGTGAGTGGTTCACATCCATGATCACAAGTGGTTCGGAATTCAAATTTCTGGAGGGCTCAACATTGGTAACGCTACGTGGTAAAGACTCCCACATTTCTCCCCTCCCCCCTCCACCTGTCAGTGATACCATATCCGTTGAGGCTCACACCAAGTCGATGGTGGAAGAAGTGTGGTCCATTGATCTGTCCGGAGCTGTACATGGGTGGTGAGGTTGTGTGGGGTTTGTCAAAGTTTATAAAAGTACAGTATATTATCTCGCAGCAAAAATTATACATGGTAACTTTGCCTTAGACATCAACATTGTTCAGTGCGAGTAGCCTAGTTTGTGTCGAGTTTCACGCTTCAGAAATTATATAGGAGAGGATATTTTCCATTATGATTCTTCGCTAACTACTCTCTATATTATACTATTAGTCATGTGGCAACAAAATATTGAGAATATATATTTGGTACAGTTGGACACAGGAATTGGTGGTACAGCCCAGGTGAAAGATAGTTGTCCCATTTGAGTAACCAGTGTCTTTTTTTTTATTACCATCCTCAATACTGACTTCTGCCTCTGGTGTCTTCTATTTGGCACTAAGGAACTTGATATCGAGAGAAATTGACCATCTTTCCCTTGGGCTGTACCACGAATTCCTGTGTCCAACTGTACATAGAAACTTTTTATGACGTCATTGTCAAGTCCTTCTTGCGTCGTGATTGGCTCGGGCTGGCTGATACATCTAGCCGTTGATTTGCTGGCAAGGGGTATGGTGCCGACTTAATATACAGTTCGTAATAGTCAATCATAGAATTCTTCATTTGAAATTCCATGGATGAAAGTCTAAATTAAGATATCATGATATTTTAGTTATATGTTACTAGGTATATCGATCTAGCATCCTGAGGCACAGAAAAGATGTAACATTACCAACAAAGATATAATTATAGAGCCGTGTGTAGCGATACATGCGTGATATTTACACTGAGCGACGGTAAGCGTAATCAGAAGGGGTAGGTTTTAGTCAAAGTGGTGTGGTGAGTGACATGTCTTCTCGGTACCCAAACTCTCCCTGCACTTATCTTAGTTGAAAGAATAAACAGAAAGTATGAGGCAAACTTGCAGTAAGGAAGAAAATTACTTGAGCATTTCATTTCATTGGTGGCAATTACTGTCGGGTTGTAGATATCAAGTAAACTTTACATTGAAGAACAGAACAGAGATAACTTATTTGACGTTTGTTGTGAGAAGTATAAAATGTAGTGTGCATATCATTAGCAATAATATAAAAGCTAAAATCATGCTATGTTTACAAAATGTTGCAAAATTATGCAATTTAAATGTTCTATGTATTCCGTTGGTCAGCCAGTCATTACTTATTGCGGAAAGCTCTTTTTTAAATGATTGACAATACAAAGTTTGCAAGAGACCACAGGACAGACAATATACGTAGTGTTTCAAAACTATAACAACACTAACTATAAGTGCATAAGTATCCCCTAGGTGTAGGGCTCTGGCTACGAATACCTCCCCTGTATCCCTGCTTTTTGCAAGGCAACTAAAAAAGGCTTTTATTTCTCCAACTATTGTTTGTTTGTTTGTTTGATTTGTTTTATATCTATTATCTTTTGTGCTTACTGTCCCACATCTCAATCACCTTATTCCTCGGGTGCTATATGCCGCTGTTGCGGCACTTAATATCAATAAATCAATGAATTAATCCAAAATTAAGTAAATAACAAAATTGCATTATAAAAGCAATATAATGAAAGAAGATCTTGATTAGTTCCAAAGTTCCAAGCAGAAAGCGTTAAAATCGATTTTACAATAATGAAAGAAAAATTTCATGTTGATAATGGAAAGAATAAAATACGTTATACTAGTGTCCAATGGAACATTGCAATTATTTTGCAAATTTAAATTCAACTTTCTGCTGTGAAATTATAAAGAAACACTACTGGCTGTATTATACACTCTCGCCCAAAAGTTATTTTACTCTACCAACCAGTTTTAACTTATATATGCATTTGCATCGATCTTTTCTGGTTGTCACTAAAACAATTATAAACATCTAAAGCAGTCCAGGAAGCAATAGCTGGATGACTTAGTTAACGAAATTTTGGGCGAGACGTCTAGTATCCAAACACCTTAGCCAAGTGTTGGAAGTAAACTAATAGTAATAACTGGTATTATATAATTTTAACACGGACCTGTAGTTTGTTGATGGCTTTGTAAGTCAATATATATATATATATATATATATATATATATATATATATATATATATATATATATATATATATATATATATATATATATATATATATATATATATATATATATATATATATATATATATATATATATATATATATATATATATATATATATATATATATATATATATATATATATATATATATATATATATATATATATTCCCCACGCTACTCCCAGATGTTATGAAAATATATGTATTAACGAAGCTATATTATTAAATTTCAGCAGTGTAAACTACCCAAAGTTGGCAACTTCTGCTACACCACAACAGGGCTCAGGCAGACTGGCCCACTCCTTACAACCTCAGTGGAATAGTGAATTCGAGTCTCATGGATCAGGAATTTATGTGATATATTTGGAGGAAATACTTTGGTTGACGACTCGATCTTTATAAGTATACAGTTTGGTGAATATGTATAGAAAATAGCATATTAGAGGTCTGTGAGGCCTACAAAATGATAACTATATTACCAAGTTAATGTGGTTACAATAAAACTTTCGGACGGTTCTACTGTCTTGATCCCTAAGAGCGTGTTTATATGACAGCAGAAACAACAAGCTTCCTCAGCCAGTACATATATAGTTAATACATAATGAATAATCAACGACTGAGCCTCTAGCATTCATCACATTAATTAATGTTGTTTTTGTCGAATACTACATCCTCTCTATAAGTCAACATAAAGATATGTATAATGATGATATTTTTTAAATGTGTAGAAGTATGTTTAATAGACTTGCTATAACAGGTGATTCGATAGATGTGTGTGTGTGTAGTTGGCCCCAAGTAACCTGATTATTATTATATCGCTGGACACGGAACTATTTACTTCATTGACCCAGTTTTGGTTTCTGTGATCTTGAATTATATACATTGCATCGAGGGATGACCATACATAATGCCAATTGTATCAGACTTCAAAATATTGATATAGGAAAATGTACAGTTGCCTCAAGGTATTCCTTTACCTCCTCTTTTGTGTCTGGAGTAGATGAATGAGAACAATCTCCCTGTTGAATTATATTTACAGGTAACACAATGCTTCACTGTTTCTGAATGTGATCGGAACATGTCCAGCGATGCCACATGCACTTCACAGCCACCGCAGGGGGTAAAGAAATACCTTGAGGCAACCATACATTCATTCTCGAACTCTTTATGAAGCTTCATAATCTCATTGAATTTACTGCCTGGAACGGAATGTCAAGCTCCAGGCTCGTGCATGGAACATCTCGCTGAACTAGGATGGCAGAGCCACCATGGTGTCCCTGCCCTTCAAGTGAATTGGAATAAAATGCAGAGTATGCTGGAGAACTGACAGGAATGTAGTCCCCAAGCATTGTCTCTTGGTGAGAAGCTAGAGAGAAGAACGTGCAGTTCCTCCCAAAAAGCAAGCAAGCCACGGCAATTCCACTGAAGGACCTTGAACAATGTTACTTTACTACTAATTTTTGGGAAGCCTACGGAGGGATTTACCACTACTGTACCACCTCGACCTGAGGGTTTATTCAAACGATAAATTTGGTCTAATCCTGGGCCACTAGAGGAAGAGCAAACCCGAGGAGTAGTACTTGGGGCAGTAATTGTGACCCGTAGACGAGTCCTTGAAGCATCTGATATGAGCAAAAATATTCTAAGATACAATTACATTGGTATTGTCCTGTACAGCCATGGCTGATTGTGCTGGACCAGGGTCCAAGGAAAGTAGGAGAGCAACTGAACAGAGTTCGAAAAAGTGAGTCTTCTAAACCTCTCTCAATCTTGAGAATAGATTGGACAATTCACTTGTTCGAACTCTGTTCAGTTGCTCTCCAACATTACTTGGACCCTGGTCCAGCACTATCAGCCATGACTGTACAGCAGTGGTATAACTGACACAGGTAGATACATCAATGTCCATAATACAGGTGAAAGAATCACTCTGCTGATCAAGCGGAAGAGAAACTGAATCTTTTGAAGTCACAACGTCCGAGGCATCCACATGCATTCACTTCATGTCCCTCTGATGTTTCCAAAGGAAGCTTGCAAGGAGGAGCATTTGTTGAAACGAGAGATTAATCAGAGCCACGAGAACTCTTCTGGTGAAATTAAGAGGAGACTATGGATGAGTCTACAAGTTCTCTTAATCATGCTTCTTCTCTCTTTTGGGGTAGTGAAGGCTGTTTAATATGTGGATATATTTAAAAGATTATATAAACGACCATATTTTTAAATCCTTAGAATTCATTATTATGATGGGCGGTATATAACCCTAGCTTATGTGCCGCCAGATACCTAGTGGCATATATTAATCTATCAACCAATTGACACTTTATACAGCTCTCTCTCTCTCTCTCTCTCTCAGTTATTTGACACTTTTATACAGCTCTCTCTCTCTCTCTGAAGAGAAGGCGAAAGGTTGGGAGATTGTGCTATAGCCTCCCTGGCTTTGAGTAATGGAATCGTTACGGCAGAGGCTAGAAACGTTTCCTAAAAAAAAAAAAAAAAAAAAAAAAAGTTAAACGACTTATTAAAGACGCTACTGTGCGATATTATTTACAAATTAATAGTATCTTGCGGTGTCAACCGTTTTAAATACAAAGTAATAAATGTTTTATGAGAAGCAAAAGTGTGAAAAGAAATTGCCACAATAATTTCAAGAAAATGTATGCATCAAAGTAACAATGATCAAATGAAAGCAGAACCATTCTATCATTGTGAGATGCAGCTGTGATATTATAACTTTATTATAAAAGATTTTATTTTTATTCGCAAACGGAAAAACATATATACTTACTTACCTCTATTGTAAGTCAGAATTTAAATAACATTTTATTTATAAGTGACCTTTGAATCTTGAGGGAAAATGGTAGTAAATTACACACTAAACTTCAGCTTGACGTAATTTCTTCTCCTGCTGCTCCCTATAATCTTACTGCTAAAGTTAGGACGGACTTTAAATGTAATGATGATATGAGGGAGTTACGGATATCACTATTTTGTGATACCATAATGTAATTATGTTCAAATTACACTCATCAGAAATTACATTTTCCCTAGATTTATCTACAGTTTGCACGTATAATTGTTTAAGTATTTAAATTGCAAAATCATACTTATAAATTACAGATTTGCTAGGTTTCTAAAAGAAAAGAATGAAATTATAGAACGAAATATGCTCTCAATGAAATTATACAATATATCTCTGGTGTAAGTTATTCTTATACAATACGTTGCTATACACCCTGTATTTATGTCCACAGATAAATGAGATTAATTGCTGTTTTATTTGTTATACTGGGTAGGTCTTTGAATAGTGGCCAATAAGAGTCTCAATAGACTCCTCTAATCCGAGTAAATTACATAAATTTAATTGAAGACTTGCTTCTTTATTCCTTGAAAATATACTGTAATATGCCATTATGAAAGCAATTATGTTCTGCAGTGAAAACTGGTTTATGGTGATTTGGTATGTAGTCAAATTTATTTGATAGGAAAGTAAGAAGAGTGAACAATATTATTTTGCATAGTCCATAGAAGGGGGAAATTAAATGGTAAAGAGATTTGTATGTTGGTATTGGTTGGTGCTAAAAAATTATTAGTTCAGATTGGAAAAAGAGGTTCATTGTTGTTACGGCAGTCGGTCGATAGTATCTTTAGAGCAATGTACAGTTGCCCAAGAAAAGATTGTAACCAAATTTGCTGGTGTGTGGCAATATCTCGCAGCTGCTCCAAAGTAAACACTCGTATTTTATCAATGGATCACTCAGAACCTACCACCTTTGTATGGATGGATATTATTCGCTTCAGCTAATTACATTCATCCATAGAAAGGTGATCTATTGATAAATTACGAGTGTTTACTTGGAGCAGCTACCAGACATTGCCACACACCAGCAAATAGGTTAAAGTCTTTTCTTGGGCAACTGGACATATTCAAGAAATCACGATGCAATGGAAGGAATGGCTCTCCACTTTCAAACAATAGGGAGAAGTTTGAAGAGGATTAAAAGCTCGTGTACATAGTCTGACACCACTAGTGTGAACTCAGTTTAAGGGGAGAGTATACTTTTGATAGATTGGAGTGCCTTGATTCCTCCAAAGTATGCCAGGAAACAGACCCAGATGAAGACAAATAATGGTATCCTGTTGCCTGGAATAGTTTGGAGGAATCATAATCTCCAAAAATGTCAACACTATACCCTCCCCTTAAGAACTTCAAGGTGGCTTGGGATACTGTTTAATAAATTGCACATCCAAAGTCGATCATTGATAAAACTAATGCTTTATAAAGCATCAGTAGAGTTACTTCTTTACACAACAAGACTTAGTGTTCTATATAGTTCTAATGTGAGCTACATTTCCTTTCCTATGGTGATATTTATCCAAAACCAATCCCAAGATTATACTAGAATCCCTGAACTGAATTAAAATGTCCTTCATTTACATATTTACTTTCTGGTTTTGTTTAAATCTATTGTTTTTATAAAACGTCATTACCTGGGTCTTTTGAGATAATAATTAAAATCCACCAATACAGCCTAAGAATATATATTTTTGGGATTGATATGGTAAGAATGGCGGTTTTTTTTTTTTGTCGAGTAGTATATTGCAAAGTCATCCATTTACAGATTGTTCTGAGCTCCTTGAGGCAATTGGTTAACTATGTTTTTTTTATAGCTAATGCGAAAGAGTACCCGCTCAGGAGACTAACTAGAGGGACACACTTTTTTATTAGAATAATCCGATGAAAACATTATCAATTCGTGTTTTGAATGTTCTATCATTAATAAAGTTCTGAATAAAATGAGGGAGATTACCTTTAAATCTATATTGGTGTAAGCTTATCTATAAGGAATGTCTTTATGTTATGCCATAACTTCTAACAGATAAAAACTGTTTTAGATTCTCCCATTATTTTCAATGACTTAAATATTTCCACTTCCTCTAGTAATGACATTCTTGTTGTAACACTAGATGACAACCCAAGTTGACGAGCAGTTTCACAAAAGCCATGAACATTTCCAAATGGAACATTGCTCATTCACGGGGAGTGGTAAAGTTGAGGCAGTTAAATACATTAAAAGAAATCTATGAATTTGAACAATAAACCTGTAAACACACAGGACCTTCCCCCATTATCTATATTATATATTTATCAGATGTCCGCATCTGCATACATGGAACAGCCGCAACATTCTGATCATCCTCATGCGTATCCGCACTGCATTCAAAGATGATGTGGAGGATATTGCATTAATGATATAACAAAGTGTGTCCAGAGTCACGGAACTAGGAGTTGATCATCAAGGGTAATAATTGAATTAAGGATTATTTCATTACCTCGCCCATGCGTTTTCATTACACAACTTTTGTCTATACAGTGACATTACTCCCATTATATCTATAGTCGTCCAGACGGAAACAGGGTGGGGGGGCACGAGCGGGAATTCCCCAAGCAGTTCTGCCACATCTGGCTTTCCAACCCACACCACAGCGTTTTTGTACAGTGGTGCATTTATTCCTTAAGGTTTTTATGGACCGCCCCTACACTGTGTGCAGTCTATACCTTCCTACCAGTGTTACAGTAGAGAGGGGTGATCTTAACCGACTTGTACGGGACCTTCCCTCTCCCTTTATTATATTGGGTGATTTTATTGGGTGATTTTAATGGTCGTCATCCTCTGCATGGGGGGTGACAATTCGGTCAACGACAGGGGTGTTTTATTGGCTTTTTTTTATTGAGGATGAGGATTAGGGGTTTTAAATACGGGAGATGTGATACATTTTTAATAGCCCAACTGGGACTTTTACCGCCATTGACATTTCCCATTGGTCACCCAGTGCTCTGTTGGATATTACTTGGAGAGTGTTGCCTGATGTATATGGCAGTGACCATTTCCCTATACTTTTAGAAAATAACAAGTATGAACCACAGTCTCGTCTTCCTAGGTGGAAATTAGAGAAGGCTGACTGGCAGTTTTTTTTTAGAGAGCTAACTTCTTCGGTTTCTTCTGTAGCTTATTTTGGTAGTTCTGACGAGGCTGTAACATATTTCACTGATATGCTCCACTCAGCTGCTCTCAACTCTATCCATAAAACTTCTGGCTACAATCCCAACTTCCTTTCATTCTGCACCACTGCTGCGCGGGAGAATCGTGCTGCTTTCTCTCATCTTCGTTGCAATAGTAGGGCGCGTTTCAATATATTCGCAAAATTAGAATAGTTATCCATACACCAACCACATTCTCAATACTCTGGATAGCATAGAGAACGTAAATAAATCAGTGGCCTCCTAGTTCACTCACCTGGTTTACTCATCTGGTAGGGTCGCCAATCGGTAGCGCATGACACACCATGGATGAAGCAGCCCAGATTGCAAAAATGACACGCCAGTTAGATAAAACAATAGAGCTGATGTTCATAGTAATTTAACTTTGGGTGACTGGTTGAATATGTCTGACACTGTACTTGTAGGGTTAGTTATACAAAATTTGAAATGTTGTTTAGATTGGAGGGAGAGGGAGGGGGGGCTTATGGGCTAAGAGGTATGTTATGGAGGTGTTGTGTTACTTTATATTTGAACTGGTTCAGAGAAGTTGATTCAACTACTTCGGCAGGGAGGGAGTTCCACTGGTGAATTATACAATAGGAAAAGAATAATTTTCTTGCTTACGTTGTAGAGTGGCGTATGACAATCTTAAATTTGTGGCCTCTTGTTCCAGGGTGAGGAGATCTTGTGGTTTGATGGGTGAGAGACCACCCACTGTCTAATTTCACAAATTTTGTTTTTTTCATAGGTATTTTTTCCAGTATAATAGCTAATAACACAAAGGGTTTTGACGTCATGTCAATGAATCTTTTCACACGTGATATACGTATATATGAGCACATAATGAAATAGTAGCCCGTGACTCTTGCGAGTTGTTGGTACCGTAGCTTCTCTTCTGCCCCACTAGATGACGACACCTTATTTATACACGTCACTATTTGGAGAGAGCAGCTACACCGTCACTCATAGCATCTTGGAATATGGTCTAGCATCTTGTATGTTGTGAGTTGATGACGATGTCCTTTATTGTATAATTTATCATCCATGGATCACACTGTTTTTGAGAGAGAAACTCCCTGGGGATCTGATGGGAAGACTTCTCTCTTATAGTATTACTATTCTATTGGTCTTGCCCCAGATGATCGAGGTCGCTCGCTTCACCATCTCGTCGTTTCCTCACATTAATTCTGTAGAAATAGTATATTGCTTGTTTAATGCCTCCTACAGTACAGCTCCATCCTTGCTTAGTTCCAAAATAGACCAGGAAACAGACAATGCCTCAGTATCACGTGTAGGGGATCTCTTTCGTAGCATAGTTTGGAGGAATTGATAGCTATATATTATTTTTTCTTCATAATAGAAACGATTATACCCCTATGACAACCAAAAATAATAATTTTGGATATTCTGAGAGAGAGAAAGAGAGAATCGTCATGAATATTCACTCAATGGTTCATTGTTATATTGTTTTGAAACATACATTAGGTCTCTATGTGTCTGACTCTGGCTTAACCCGTTCTTGGATAGCTACTGATTCCTTCTTTTATGCCAAAAACTATGACCGCATTGGTAGAGAATCTGTTTCGTGGAATAGTTTGGAGAGTGGATAAAGAAACGGACTGCGGCTGTGAAGGACCCTGGTCCTTCACGAGAAAACGTCTGGGATTTTCAGAGGTGAACTGGGTTATCCTGGCTACGCCGACACGTCAAGAAAATACCCCCTATATCCTTGTCAACTCACATCATAGAAGATGCCAGACCATATTCCAAGATGCTGTGAGTGACGGTGTAGCTGCTCTCCCCTGATAGTGACGTGTATAAATAAGGTGTCGTCATTTAGTGGGGTAGAAGAGAAGTTACGGTACCAACAAGACTGGCTTTTGGCAAATGTGACCCCAATTTTTAAATCCGGAGACAGAACCCTTCCCATTAATTATAGACCGATTTCTCTTACCTCAGTCCCTTGCAAAATTTTAGAACACATATTTCATAGACATATAATGGACCATTTTAATAGACAAAACATACTGACTGACAAACAACACGGTTTTCGACCCAAAACGCTCGTGTGAGACACAGCTGCTGGTGACTACACATGACATCTTGCAGTCCCTCAATGACACAAAAACTAGACAAGTTGACGCCATAGTATTAGACTTTGCCAAAGCCTTCGACAAAGTCCCTCACCAAAGACTACTACACAAGTTAGAATTCTATGGCATACAGGGACAACTTCTTCACTGGATTAGAACGTTCTTGACTACCAGAAAGCAACGCGTAGTTCTTGACGGTAGTCAGTCTCCACCTGTTCCTGTGATCTCTGGGGTACCCCAGGGCACTGTCCTGGGCCCCCTTCTCTTCCTTTCATACATTAATGACCTCCCACTTTCACTTTCCTCTACCACTAGACTCTTTGCAGACGATAGCTTAGTTTACAGACCAATTAAAGATAGGAATGACTGCCTTCGACTACAGGACGACCTAACTGCACTTGAAGACTGGGAAGTCAAGTGGCAGATGACATTTAGACCAGACAAATGCCATCACATCCGTTTTACCCGTGCTCATAATCCCATACCATATACATATCAGCTACACAACACTAACCTCAACACAGTCCCTTCCCACAAATACTTGGGCGTCCACATCTCATCGGACATGAGGTGGAACACACACATAGGTAGCATCAGGGCCAAAGCTAGTAGGGTCCTGGGGTTCTTGCGCAGGAACCTCAGCAGGTGTAACACAGACATTAAAATTATTGCTTATAACACTTTTGTTCGACCACACCTAGAGTATTGTGACACCGTCTGGGACCCACACACTTACAATAATATAAATAAATTAGAGTCCATACAAAACAAAACAGCAAGATGGGCCAGACGTGATTACAGACACACTACATCAGTCACTTTGCTTAAACAAGACACAAAACTAAACCCATTGGCAACAAGAAGACAAATACACAGACAACAGATGATATACAAAATCACAAACAAGTTAGTTGACATAGACAAAGACACATACCTACACCCTACAAGTATACGGTCCACTAGAGGCAGCCACAACTTAAAATACCATACATACCAGACAAGCACTGATATATTTAGACACTCATTCTTTCCCCGCAGCATCCAAGAGTGGAATCATCTCCCATCTCATATAGTAAATAGCCCCACTCTTGACACTTTTAGAAATAGGATCACCAATCATTACCTCCCCAATCCTAATCCTCAACCCACAGTCCTTGACCCAATCCACCCTCATCCTAACCCCCTTCCTAATCCTACCCTGGATCCCTAAATCCCCCGCACAACCCCCGCATATTATGCTGCCCACGAGCAGCCCTCTGCGGGACCCAAAAACTTAAACTTAAACTTAAACATCACCACGAAGCTCCACTGTCTCATCTGGTACGACACCCAGTAATCTCGAGGCCTCGCAAGAGTCACGGGCTACTTAAAGCCTACAGCCCCGAGGTTGATGTATATATATATATATAAAAAAAAAAAACTAAGCTTAGTGTATTACGAAATTTATATAAAATATTGTTTCTTACAATATATTTCAATATTGGGTTACCGTAAATTTTGCATTCAATAAACGTGAAGAATTTGGTAAAAGAATACACATTTTTTCAACTACCTTAGATTTGAAATTTATTCTTCTTCAATATATAACATTTTTTTTATTTTAAAGGGAAAAGACCTTTTTTTTTTTTTTTTTTTTTTGTAAACTGGAAACCTATTGATTACTCCAAATTTTCCCTTGAAGCAAGTCATCTCGATGATACTGTGCCAGATAGAATCATCTACCCACCACAAGTCAGACCTGCTTCCTGATTGGTTATAATAGGGTGCATTTGATCACGAACTGTCTAGCCACGTTGCAGGATCGAGAGACTCGTTGCACCACTCCTCGCCGCTTCCTATTGGCCAAAAATAGGGTGTACTCGATTACGGACCACTTGGCTAAAGGATCAAGAGACCCATCACGCCATGCCTCGCTGCTCTCTGATTGGCTATAATTGTGATGCTTGTGATTATGTAATACCTATATACTGTATGTCTGAACACAACATACCTTTTTGCGCTCCAGAGCCGGATCGAGAAGAGGAAGAAGAAAGAAGAAAGAAGAAAGAAGAGGACCAGAAGAAGAAAGAAGAGGACCAGAAGAAGAAAGAAGAAAGAAGAAAGAAGAGCTACCACCTACTCACCTACTTGCCAGCTTACTTACCTGCCTGCCCGACAGCTTGCCTCCCTGCCTGCCTGCCTGCTTGCTTGCTTGCGATAGTCGTCATTAAGCGGTCTTACTCTCTCTCTCTCTCTCTCTCTCCTTTCCCCCTCCCCATTTCTCTCTCTCTCTCTCTCCTCCCAACGAAGTCTGAGTTGTATTGTTGTACTGATCTTTGGCCCACGGTTGGTGTGGTATTACACCAGCTGCTGTCGAACCAGTATTTTCAATTCATCTTGTACGGGTTTAAGGGATCTTTGCCTTGTACAATTTTCTTTATTATTTCGTCCTGGTGGAAAAGACCTACAGCACCTTCGCTCTGCTGTATTCGTCTTGGAAGCCCCAAAGGTCCTCTATTGAGGAATTGCACTACCTTGGACAGGACAGCCACTCTATCTACAGCTACCACTGATCGCTCTGGTCAGCTGTAGGCTGGAGTGGTACCCCTCATCTTTTCTGCCTCTTACTCCTCCTGACACTCACTGATAGCTCTGAGTCTTGTCAGAGGGGTGGACGGCCCTCCTTACCTACACTAACCCTCCCACACCCACATCCTCTCACCACCCCACTCATTCCCCTTCACCACTCCACTACATCTTGTTCAACACCATTGCATCCCTCATCACCACTATCACATCACTTCCACACCATAAATCAATTCATGTCTAACTATGAGCCTCCAGGTTAGATTCAAATTTGTTGGGGTTAATCCCCCTGACGACCTTCCCTCTTTCCTATATAGCATTTCTAATGTGCCTTATGTGCGCGCATTTGTTGCTACACACAACACTTTCAAGTTGCAACTTGCCTCAGAAGCTCACCTGAGTGAGCTTCTCAACCAACAAACCATAGACAAAATTAAAGCTGGAGGATTCGACCTAGTCGAGTCCCCTCAACTCAGGGCAAGTTGCACTGTAATCTGCAAGTTTGTGGACAGAAGCCTCCTTGCCAAACCATCTGAGAGCCTTAGTTCTGAAATCTCAGACAAAAACAACATCACAGCTTCCATATACAAGACAAAATTTTCATTAAAGATTAGGTGCGCCACTCCTCAGGAGGCCAATAAACTCCTCACCAATGGGGTAAAGGCCTTCTCCATCTTCATCCCCTCTCATTTATGTGAGCTGGACCAATGGTTCAATATCATTCAGTGTCATAAATGTTATAAATATGGGCATGAGACTAAAACATGCAATGCATCTCAGATTTGCTCCAAGTGCAGTGAAGAGGGCCACTATTATACCCACTGTACTAAAAACTCAATGACCTGCCCAAACTGTCAGGGTTCCCACACTGCCATCAGTGGGGAGTGCCCCACCAGGAAACTACTAATAAAAGATGCTAGATTGAACCATGGTTTAGCTCACACTCATCCTACCAACACACCTGCCCAACCTACCTACACCACTACCAACACACCTGCCCAACCTACCTACACCACTACCAACACACCACATACCCCAACACATAGTTATGCAACAGCAGCTAGAGCCTCTCTCCCCCCCACCCTTATACCCCCACCCCCACCCTCCCATTCCAGCCCAACACCACCTCCCCTTATGGACCCAACATCTTGTGCAAGGATGACAGGATGCATCCAGGCTGCCTACCTTAAGGCAGGCCAGGATTTTAAGGTTTTCTCTAAACTACTGCCTGAAATCCTGACCTACAACAACCTCCCAAACATTAAAATCCCTCCATCCTGGTTGGGACAACAACAACCTCCCCCACCACCGCCAACCCCTAATGCTCCCCCACCCCACCCCACCCCTCCACCTACCCCAGTCACCCTCCCCCCTCCACCTACCCCAGCCACCCTCCCCCCTCCTCCTACCCCATCCCCAACCCCCCTAGTCTCACAACCACAAACAAACCCCAACTCCCACCACCACTCCCCAGACTCTGCTCCACGCAGACGCCAAAATACCTCCCTCTCACCTGTGAGGCGCTCAGTAGCCATGCCCCCCCCTAAGACACCATCAGACCGATCAAGGTCGACCTCTAAGAGGACCACAGTAAGCCCTCTCTCTGGACCTCAACCAGAGCCAGAAGATGCCCCTCCACCAAAAAGACATAACTCACATGACATACACATACATAAAACAATCAACATAAAACAAAAGACACACAACACAAAACTCTCCCCATCTCCCACAAGAGTTACCACAATTAAAGGTAGTGATGCTTAAGGTCATACAATTCAATATAAGAAACTACTACACAAACAGACATTTACTCTCACATCTAATACAAGAATACGACGCAGACATCATACTTCTTAACAGCACATGTACAAACCACAGACACACAATAAAACACTTCACATACAAATCATATCAGACTGAGGGAGCATACGACGGAGTTGCAATTCTTGTCAAAAACACCATCAAACACACACTAATACACCGCAATTGGTCCTCTACACATTTCTTAGCCATAAAAACATACACAGACCTAGGACCTCTTGTCATTTCCACAACATACACCAGACCAGACACACATATCCCTTTCAACGACCTGAATTACATATTCAATCATAACACTCCAGTACTTCACATAGCAGATATGAACGCCACACACCACGCATTACAACACAACAACAACAACAGACACGGTACACAATTATACACTCTCATGCAACATAAAAGACTTAACTTTCTCGGCCCAGATTTCCACACTACCTACACCAACAGAGGAACTGGCAAACCCGATGTTGCCATCACAAACAGACACTTCAACATGTTCCACCACCACATACAACCTGGCCCCCATTCGGGGTCAGACCACATCCCAGTCATCTATTACATCTCTACAAACCCTATACTTATACCAGCAACAAAACATTTCAAATACAAACAAGCTGACTGGGACACATACAAGCACATCTTGGCCGAGGAAAGATACACCACAAACTACGAAAACAAAACCATAGCAGACATAGACACACAATGCCAACACATACACAACAGTATACTTCAGGCCGCTGAAAGGTCCATACCCAAAACAACACACAAACCAATCTATTCTTTTAGACCCTCCATACGTACACAACGACTCCTCGTATGCTTCCGAAACCGCTTCAACCACAACAAAAACATGTTACACACACTAGCCCCAATACGGCAAGACCTAACCTTCCTCCGAAACCACATCCTCAATAGTCTCGAACACGACCATCGCAAACATTGGACACATGTAATTAAAGAGGCTGAATCTCACAGAATTAATAACCCACGGGAGTTCTGGTGCCGGATCAGGCGGCTGAAGGGTGTCCCCAGGGAACACACTCACCGCCTGATTGTCAACAACCGAGCCATTACAGACCCCGTGGAAATTACACACGAATTTAAATCACACTGGGAAAACATTTACACACCACACCCACCCACTCCAACTGTCATTCAACATGTAAACAACATTAACCAACATATACAAAACATGCCACTCATGATTCAGCCCGACACACCTATACACTTGCATACACTAGACCCAGAACACCTTCTCACAGCCCCATTTGATACTGACGAAGTCAAGCTCTTGCTCCGACATGCCCCTAAAAAGGCACCGGGTGCGACAGGCATTGGTTACAGACTTGTACACAACCTCCCTGACAAAACCATTGAAGCCATAACGACATTATTCAATGCCTGTTTAGCAACTGGTTACTTCCCTGACGCTTACAAAAAAGCCACTGCTACTTTGATCCCAAAACCAGGTAAACCCAAGACAAACCCTGCAAACTACAGACCAATAAGCCTTCTTGAGACAATAGGGAAAACACTAGAACGACTCATTAACAAACGACTACGACTACATCT
This sequence comes from Petrolisthes manimaculis, assembly GCA_034508575.1. Lineage (NCBI taxonomy): Eukaryota > Metazoa > Arthropoda > Malacostraca > Decapoda > Porcellanidae > Petrolisthes > Petrolisthes manimaculis. The sequence goes on along the minus strand of JAWZYT010000298.1, from coordinate 137,631 downwards.
CGAAGACGACGAACTACTGACAGAAAAACAATTTGGTTTCAGACCCTATCGCTCCACACAACAAGCACTAAATATAATCACCAATTACATACACATAAACAAACATACTCCCAGACCCTACAAAATCGCACTTGTGACCAAAGACGCAGAGAAGGCTTTCGACAAAGTATGGCACGAAGGCCTGAAGTACAAAATCTGCACGCAATTTAACTTTCCCATAATAATTCAGAAACTCCTTTGTAATTTCCTTGATAACAGATCTATGCAAATTAAATTTCAAAATAATTTCTCGGAATATTTTCCACTGCGAGCAGGTGTGCCTCAGGGCTCAGTCCTATCTCCCACCCTCTACATCCTCTACACAAATGACATGCCCGACCCGATCCACGCTGACTCACTCACAATACAATACGCAGATGACGTAACTCACGTGACTAGGGCAGGCACACTTGATGCCCTGACAACCAAGACACAGAAAGAGCTTGACAGTGTTTCACAATGGGAGTCACACTGGCGGGTTCAGACTAATCCAACCAAATCCCAACTCACATTCTTTAATATTAAAACTCAAGCTCCTCGTCCACTTACCCTCTCCTCACATGACAACATCCGTACTCCCATCCCCATCTCCAATACCTGCACTGTATTGGGGCTAAACATCGACAATCACATTCACATGCACAAACATGCATTAAGCATCACTGCCAAAGCAAAATATCAGTTGGGCAGGTTACAACGATTTTATAACACAGACACCAAAACAAAATTACACCTTTACAAAACACTCATACGCCCTCTCATCTCATATTCACCCCTTTCAGTATCACTCACTGCCACCACACACCAAAAAAATCTACAGATAATTCAGAACAAGGCTCTCAGATGGGCACATAAAACACACTGGCAGGACTTCACCACAAACGAAGAAATACACGCAATCACAAACATGCCACCAGTCAACACTTACCTACACTACCTTTCAGACAAACAAATAAACAAACTCACAGACGGCCTACAACACTACATTGACAAACTCAACGCCATAACTCCACCTAGAAGACAATACGCAAACCTTTTCCATGCAGATTCCAGGCCACCACCCATACCTACTTACACCTACAGATAAAAACACAAACACACCATTCTACAGACAAACATTAAAACACTCAATTCACAAACAATAAACACCAGCTGTCCCTAATTCTTCCCTGATTGACTGATATCTCATCACTCGGGGAAGAAGTGGGGAGAGCCAGACACACACGCACTTATGCTTGCACTGACTCACATAACCCATACTAATCAACAACCCCCACCCATCCTTCCCACATGCCTGCCCACTTCCTACCCTAAAATCCTTCCCTTATCCCACTGGCTCCATTAATGACTCGGATCTATTTCAATCATACCTATTCCTCTTCAATTTTTTTTTTTTTTTTTTTTTTTTTTTTTTTTTTTTTTTTTAAGTCTCACATTCCATCACCTCAGCACACACCACAAGACCATTTCTGCCCGCCCGCCCTTGCCTCGTCCTACATCCTCTTTCCTGAGTATAACGGTCTATTACCTACTTCCTTTTCCCAAACACCTACCAACGCATGTTGAGTTAAGCCTCGGCTCTTTTTCTCCCACTTAAGCTCACTTCCTCTTGCTTACTCTTGCTCTATCCCCAACCTTCTTTCCCCCACTTTCACTACTTCTACAGGTTGCGCTGAATAGGGGTGCTGATGGTGTAATGGTTAGCACACTCGCCTAGCACGTGAGAGATCCCGGGTTCGATTCCCGGATCAGTGGAATTGTTGGACAATTTTCCCAAGCCCCTATGTCCCTGTTCACCTAGCAATAAGTAGGGACCCGGCTGTAAAAAACAAGGCTAGCAACCTTGTAGGCTGGGGGAAGATATGTTAATGTAAGAAGACTGACTGCCTTAATGACCAACACTTTTTCTTTTTCTTCTCGCTGAATAAACCAGATTAAAACCTCACCACTATTCTTCCTTCAAACCTCTCTTAACCTACAAAGTAAGGAGAAATATTATAGACTGAAACAAATTAAGAAATTATAGACAATTAAGACAATTAAGACTTAAGACTATAGTAGCTGCCGCTACAATACAAATGAAAGATTTGTTGCGTGACAGAGTTGAGGATGCAATAATTCTGTAATTTAAGTAAAAGAGGTTCTAACCCTAAATCAAAAGGGAAGAAAGAGTTCATTGTTCTATTAGAATTTGTAATTTTTCTTATACAGTGAAATTAATTAATCAATCAGGCATGAAATCAATATGGTCTCAATATAAAGAAGACAAAAATCACACACACAAACACTCATGTAGCTTATTATTTCTAACAAAAGTGCAGCAAATATTGAAATGTATATTTATTGTTAAACCTGAAGACCATAACCAATTTCCTCCTTCAAACGCAACACGGTATTCATAAAACATTTCAGAGTGCACAATTGTTCCTATATTTACATCATTGACCTCGTCAAGTTGTTTCAGGCTCATTTAGTGATTTAGAATTGGTGAACAATTTTCCTCCAGTTGAAGTACAGTCGGCGGCAAAAGTTCTGTCGCCTCACTTGCTTCACCGAGGCACGTGATGTTCATAGACTCGAGATTATTAAGTGTATAAAACGTGTGTATTTCTCGACTCCATGAACACTGGGCGTATCGGTGAAGCAGGTGAGGTGACAGGACTTTTGCCGCCGACTGTACAACAGGAAGGAAAGTGAGCAAAAGTTATAGTTTGTTGACAAGCAGACAGAAATAATATTTTACTGTCTGCCTATCAACAAACCACATCTCTTTTCAATTTCCTTTTTTTGTAGCCACCTCACAAGTAGCGAGCCATACCAGCTTCATGTGTGGGCAACTGTACAGTCACAAGCCATAATAAGTATACGTACGCTGTTAAAGTTTCGATTTGACACACCAGTGAACCAATTATATTGTTAATTATAAAAAAAAAAAAAAAAAAAAAATTACATCGCTTCCCTATCACAAACTTGTTAGAACTTTTGTAATACTCCATCATCATGCAATCTGGATACATATGGCTATGATTACACACTGGGAGTCAATAATTCAGTCCTGATACGAAACCTAAAACAACTTAAGTGATTTGGGTGGAGTGGGATGTGACGTTTGTAGAGATTCATGTTGTGCCTCGGATCAGGATAAAATATTATTGACTCCCAGTGTACAGTTGCGGAAGCATAATCTGCCCAAAATTTGTTTGGTATGTGGAGATATCTGGCAACTCTCTCTGAATAAACAGCAGCTCGCACGAACCACAATGAGTGAACCACCAATCAGCTCCAGTCACGAAGAGTGTGTGTGATATCAATGACCTGGAATTTCACACACACTCTTCGTGACTGGAGTTGATTGGTGGTTCAGTCATTAGGGTTCGTATGAACTGCGGTCTGTTCAGAAAGAGTTGCCAGATATCTCCACATGCCAAACAAATGTGCGGCAGAATATGCTTCCGCAACTGTACATTGTATTATAATTATTATTATTTCAAAGCAGTGCCGTGTCCTAGTCCTTAACAAGCATGAACGCTTACTATACCAACACAATTTAAGCTGGAGAGTGAACTTTGCTATTATAAATACGAATTCATAATTAACCTTTTTGGATAAAGCTGTCAAGATATGTGAAAGCATTCTGGCTATTGACATTCTTATCCTGAAGCAGCTTAATTCAAACTAGCAAAATTCAATTTTGAGCTAGATCAACCTGCACCACCACAACTTTGAACCAGCTCATGTTCCAACCAATTCAATCGATAGCTCTCAACCAAGAAGGTTGTTGACCTTCTTGGTAGTTCTGGAGCAATTGATTCCTTAATACTAGTTCAAGCAACGGGTCACGATTATTTGTGTCAATCTGGTCCTATTTTCTAGCATACTTTGGAGGAATCAAGTCGTTCTAAAGTACCAAAAGTACACTACCCCCTAAATTTTCTGTACGATTTAGTCTTCATCAGAGAACGTTGGGTTGGTATCCCCTAGCTCCTCCAGGCTGATCACCTCACGCTTGGGTTTCTGTGGGAGCAGATTTAGTAAGATTAGTGTTAGTTAAGTTCATTATAGCTAGGTGTGGAAGTAAGGAGTAAAGCCAATTACTCTGCCGTTTGACTGCACAACTCCTCTCTGTAATATCCAATGTTTTCTTCGAGATTCCGCTGTTATGTAGGGGAGCATGACGGGAATAAAGATTTATTATTGTTATTAATCAAGATATAAAAAAATATTATTGTTAATTTTTACCTTACCAGGACTTATTCATGGGCTTACGTTGTGTTGGGTTCAACGATAGATAGCAGAGGTTAACTATCCTCTTTTATTATCCCAACTTCGGTCAACATATATTTATTTGAATAGGTTCTTTCGTTATATGTGCATTTATTGTAGTATTAGCAGAATTGTAGGTGTTTTAAAACAATCAATTTACAATTACTTTACTATATATATTTATTTCAGCCGTGCACCAACAATTAATTTATTTTAACCATTAATAGATTATTAACCACACACATAAACTTTCACACAAATTTAAAGTAGTAGCTAGCTAATATCGCAATAAATCTTTAAAGAATGTCCTACACCTGTTTCAATTTTCAATATCAATACACACAATATCACTCGTAATCACATATTTGTACCAGGTTAGAGAGTGTTTTTATGCCACCCGGGTAGATATTAGAGTGTCTTCCCGGGTATATTGAGAAAAACGTTGAATTTCACTTCATACTTACTCCGAAACTACAACGCTTAGAAACTTACATTTTGTTTCCGTACTCACCATCAACTATTCCTCGTTTCAATGAGACCAATCCCAGCTCTCTACGCCTCTTGGTTAAGGAGATAAGAGGTGATGATTCTGATGAAGAGGAGCTAGTCACTTTCATCGCGAGAGCGGGGTTTTGTTTGCTGGCGATGACTGACACTGAGTGTAAAACTCGTCACTATCATATGGTGTCAAAGTTATATCCAGATCCCGTTCGATTGTGGGGTTTGACAACCTTGCAGGAATGCGAAGGAAACATGGAGGTTGCACTCAAGGAGTGGAAATAACAATGAGTGGGGGGGGGGTGGCACAGAATCGGACACGGCGGAAAAGTTGCCTCAATGCCTAGTGGTAGTGTAGCACTTTGAGTGACGCATGCTGTAGCAGTGTGACCGGGTTGGCTATAGTCTTTAAGAAACAAATCCCACCGAATTCGGCGATTTTCCCCGCTAGCACTACCCCCCCCCCCCCCTTCCCACTTCCAGCGAGAGGGATATCCCACCACGCAACGTCCCCAGGGCAAGATGGATATTCAGCCCCCCGAAGCCAAAGGGTTAAGGGGCTGCTCGAACAGACAGCTCACAAGTGGCAACATAGGTTAGGGTAATAGGCATTTTTATAAATAGTTCTGCGTTTACACTCGATACTTTATATTGTATAAACAACTACAGAAGCTTATATAGTTATTGCCAAAACTTTCTTTAGCTGATCACAGCCTAATAGGAAAACAAATTTGCACGCCTTGCAGCAGCTGATCAAGTAGACAAAATTTTCAAATGAAAATAAACTATGTAGTAGCATTATTTTCATCCTATATATTCTCAATTACATAGCATAACTTCATAGATTTTTCCAAACAGATAACGTGACTAGCTAGATTTTTAGTTGGCTGAAACGATCAATGTATCAAAACAAATCTGGCGTTAAAGAAAAACAAGAAAATTAAATGACTAACCTTAGTACATCAACAAAGCAAATTGGAAGGCTACTGATTCCTCTAATCGATGCCAGACATTCAAACGCCGTCTGTGGTAGTATAGCTGACAAAAAAAGAGATATGTTTCATATCATAGTTCGGAGGAATCGGCCAGAGACCTTCCAGTTCGCCCACAAAAGAATCTCCCCATAACCGTGAGTTTTTCATTTTTTTCTCCCCCTCTACCCCCCACGTCCCCCCCCCCCCACCAACCTTGCTTCCTCCTCCCTCCACCCAACCCCACTTCTCCCTCTCCCTTTCCACTTCCCCTACCCCACAACACACAGCTCCCACCACCCCACCCCCACGTCCCTTTCCTCCCCACTTCCATTTCCCCCACCCACCTCCACTTCCCCCTCCCCCAACCACTTCCATTTCTTCCCCTTCCCCTCCTCCAGCTCCCCCCTCCTCGCTGTCTCGCCTCTCTATCACCGTTCTCTGGCGCTGTATGACCTCGCTGTTGCGGCGCCTAATCTCAATCAATCAATCCCCATAACCGTGCATCATTAAGGGGGTGCGGGAATAGAGGGACAGGCTTGAGGGGGTTTAGGGGGGTCGGGGGGGTTTGGGGGATGCGGGAGTAGGGGGAAAGGCTGGGAGAGGGGTTAGGGAGCTGCGGCCCAGCGTTCGATACTTGCTCAGGACACGATTAAAATGCCACTGATGTCAGAGGTTACTACCCCTGTGAGCAGGGGGTGGGGGGTTTGAGTCGGCTGTCTGAGGTCTTCCTGTTTACGCTGTCATAGACGAAGCTGACTCGGGTCTCACGTGGGTGGAGAGGTCTCTGGGCCACTCATCATCCTCGTGATGCGGGCTATAGTTGTGTTTCATACACACAGTGTGTGCTACACTCATTGACTGCCACACATTGGCGAACCTTTAACCTTTTCTACCCACCCCAAGCCTGTACCCCTATTCCCACACACCCTTAATTAATTAATGAGAAGTATGACAACATTGAGCAGGTCATCACGTTGTTTAGCCAATTGTGCTTACCTTATTTTGTGCTTACCTTATATTGTGCTAATTGCCTTGATGGGGTGGGGGGCTTGTGTGTCTCTGAGACCTGGCGAGCTAGACTAGAGGGGGCTCCGGCCCTTGCTCTGCCCTGATTTAGGGGAGAGAGGGTTTCCCATGCTAGGAAGGTCGCTAGTGAGAGACCAGACTAAATGGTTCCCATCTTTCAGTTCTTCAACTGTCCCTCTTTTCTTTTTATTTCCTTCCTGCTTGCTGTCACACCTCTCTATCACCCTTTTTCTGGCGGTATAGGACCTCGATGTTGCGGCGCCTAATATCCATCAATCAATCAATTATATTGTGCTTATCTTATATTGTGCTTACCTTATACGGTGCTTACCTTATATGGTGCATACTTTATATTGTGCTTACTTTATATGGTGCTTACCTTATATTTCTTGGTGTAGAACATATATCCTCCTCCAGCGATGAGAGCAACACCAAGGACACCACCCAGAGTTCCCAGGACTATAGCCAGCGTGTTGTCATTAGAACCTTCCTGATTATTCAGCTCCCGCTTCACTTCCTCTTCTGCTTCCTCAATCGCCTGTGACAGTAAATGACACTCGTTACATTTTTGTATATCGTACAGTTGGTCGCACTCCCGTAAGGGCCACACAACGTTGTCAACTCTGGTTGAGATAGTAATCCCAAACCACCAACTCGAAGCACTCATTGGTGGCAGTGAATGGAGTTTACAATTAGTGATTCAGTTACCATTTCGGCCAGAGTTGACAACACTGTGTGGCCCTCACAGGGAGTGTGGCCAACTGTACATTAAAGGGATCAATGTTAAAATTATTTATCTACCAAATTCCTTAAGCAACCATATTTTGTCACATCATTTCTACCTACTGCATATCATCTCTATCCACCTACCAACTACGACGACATGCAAATTTTGTCGCATCATCACTACCAGCTTCACATCTTCTCTACGACTTACCATAAAAACCATAAAACTCCATCTTTAATATCCACTACACATTAAGAGAGCGGCGAAAGGGGCCCGCGAATTGATTGGTATTAGACGACGCAACAGCGAGGTCATAAGGCGCTAAAAAAAGGTGAGACAGTAAGCAGGAAGGGGATAGAAAGAAAAGAGGGACAGTTGATGAGCTAAAAGCTAGTGACTGGGTCCGAAAGGGTGCCAAAACCCTTAGAATATTACCCATATCACTGATGCACTATGGGGCGAAGTCCAAGAAGCAGAGGAAATGGGATGGATGAAAGAGAGAGCCTACAAAAGTATGTTCATGGGATAATTTTGGTACACCTACAGTACCCACCACTCAGATATTATGCTTGTGAGTGCATATTAGTCTGGCAGAAGTAGGGTGGAACCTGGCTTTGGAGTATAAAGTTGTTTTTAATGCTGATTATTGATGTTAAGTACTTATATAATGAGAATATGGAGGGTGACATATTGTCACCCATGTGCATTTTCAGTTAGAAAACCAAATTTAAAATGGCCGCCGACGGTTCATACAAATTATGTTTTTCGTCATATCCTTGTAACAAGATATAGAATAAACATAAAATAATCGTCTCTCTCTCTCTCTCTCCTTGTGACCTGCTATTGACACATAGAATGCTGAGAAAAAGGTAGTAATGCAAATGAAAAGCAAAATTCACAGTACTCTCTATATAAATGTTGTATATTTAGAACCCATGCACAACTAGACCCTGATCAGGAAGAGAGAGATCTTGATTGGACTTCCTCTCTTAACAGACGAACGTGTTTCTGCCTTGTACAGTCGCGGTCTTATACAATCATCCATATAGGGGTAACTCACGTAAGAGTTTGACAGGTTTCCTCTGTTCTTTAGATGATAAACTTTCCAATAAATAGGTTAACTACTATATTTTAATTTAATACAGGCAGCTACGCACTAAATAATACAATAACATCATATGTAAACGTGAAAACATTACACAGTAAATTGTTTGAGATACCCATGTGTGAATAATTATATTATTATTGACCGCGACTGTAGATTACCGTAACTCTTGATGTTGCAACTAATGCAATTTGTGTATAAATAACAGTATACGGTGATTCACATAAAGCTACACACCCTACATATAATGACGAAATACGTATTTTGTATTAATACACGTTTACATAACATTGGCTTAAGGGGGTGCGGGAGTAGGGGACAAGCTTGGGGAACTGGATGGGGTTGGGTGCGGGAATAATCAAATGACTACAAGCACTACACTCCCTAAGTATACTTAAGGCTAACACATGGAAAGTAGAATAATGATAAAAATCTATGTTCTATTTAATCTGCATATATTTGTTGGTTAGTGTGTGATCCATCGTCTGACAACACAGAAAGCAGGGATTATTCTATAATAAAAAAAATGATAATGCTTCAAATCTGATGTCAGTTCATTTTAACCCATCAACTGTAATAACTGCATTGGATAGGGAAACATTATCTTGCTTTAGTATTTATAACAGACACATAAACCGAAATATTGACGGATTATAGTAAAATAACTAATTGACAACTCCATTCATTCATTTATCTTACTACTACCCACAAATGCGGCAGCCCGTCTCTCTGGTCAGGTATACCAACTACCTGGCTTCTGCTCCTCAACACCGCTGTCCCAGGTTCATCTGTGATCAACTGTACCACTTGGGGCTCAAACCTGGAGCAATTATCAACTAGGCATCTTTAACCCTGTCTAGCATAAACAAAATAGTCCTTAAAGGGGAGGTACAGTACAGTGCTGGTGATTCTGGAGTACCGGTAACTGATATCCCCCAAACTATTTCAAGCAATAAGGTACCATTATTTTTGTTAATTAATCTGGTCCAGTTTCCTGGCATACTTTGGAGGAATCAAGGCACTCCAATATACGAAAACATTACTATTTCCTTGAGGGACCAAGTGATGTAGTAAAATATTTGAAGATAAATTAGTTTTTCATATATTACCACGAAACACCACCTATATGGAACGAACTTGTTTCGTGGCATGGTCAGTTGGAATCAGAAGCCTCCAATATTCATACACGATTGCAGATTCCTTAAGTAACGTTTTCTACTCATGACCTAGACTCCAACAAGCTCATTGAATCATATTTTCATAAAGGCAGTTCCCAATCCTTGAACATACACTAGCTGCCATTCTTCACACACTTTATTTACGTTCACTTTTTTTCTTTCCTGTTGAGTATTTTGTCTTATTAAATAAGAAGAGTTATCATTCATGCACCTGCAGAGCGGTATTATATTATTATGTGTGTGCAAGCCCTGAACCTCAGGTCAATGCAACTGATTGGTTATTTATGTGTATTTATTATGACAGGAAAGAAGAGATTTTACAGAAAACAGACCCTAGCACTTAGTTTGCTTTAGATAAAGAACAATGGGTAAAAGTGACATACCTGGTCTAAGTGGTCTTTCCTTTCTCTTAAGACATCTGTGTTCAGTGATGCAATAAAGTCACTGTTTTTTTCAATGGCATCCACTACAACATCCAGGTCCTCTGAGGCATTTTGCAGTTGCTTGAGCTCTTTTTCTGTCGTCATGCCATTCGCAATATCTAGCGAGACGTCCTCAATATCGTCCATGACATTGACGAGTCTTGTGCACAGGTCATTACTAGTGTCGAGTTGTGGCTCACAGAAGACATCTTCATCCATTTCCTCATCAGAAATATCTCGACGCCACCTGTTTGACCTCTCTAGCTCTGTTATGGTTGTATCTGGGTTAGAGCCTTCTGTTGTTGTGTCAGGGTTAAAGCCTTCTGTTGTTGTGTCTGGGTTAGAGCCTTCTGTTGTTGTGTCTGGGTTAGAGCCTTCTGTTGTTGTGTCTGGGTTAGAGCCTTCTGTTGTTGTGTCTGGGTGAGGACCTTCTGTTGTCGTGTCTGGGTGAGGACCTTCTGTTGTTGTGTCTGGATCAGCGCCTTCTGTTGTTGTGTCTGGGTTAGAGCCTTCTGTTGTTGTGTCTGGGTGAGGACCTTCTGTTGTTGTGTCTGGATCAGCGCCTTCTGTTGTTGTGTCTGGGTTAGAACCTTCTGTTGTTGTGTCTGGGTTAGAACCTTCTGTTGTTGTGTCTGGGTTAGAACCTTCTGTTGTTGTGTCTGGGTGAGGACCTTCTGTTGTTGTGTCTGGATCAGCGCCTTCTGTTGTTGTGTCTGGATCAGCGCCTTCTGTTGTTGTGTCTGGGTGAGGACCTTCTGTTGTTGTATCTGGATCAGCGCCTTCTGTTGTTGTGTCTGGATCAGCGCCTTCTGTTGTTGTGTCTGGATCAGCGCCTTCTGTTGTCGTGTCTGGGAGAACTGTTTCAGAACCTTCCGTAGTTGTTTCAGAACCTATCGTCATCGTTGTGTCTGGTTCAGGAGTGTTGGATTCAACAATGATCATAAGACGATCGAGGGATTCTTTAATTTTGTCATACTCAGCCTGGATTTCACTCAGTATTTTCGTATCTGGGAATAAGAAAGTTTTTATTAATGTGCGAAGGAAACGGCCAACTAATACTGCATCTTAATATACGACATATGTTAGTTCTCAATTTTCTGCATCAACCAACAGCGGACTGGTATCAAATTATCTTGCCTGGCCTTTCCATGGATAAACGAGAACTATAGTGCTTGCTTTCATCTGCAAAATCTTGGTCCATGGCACTTTGTTTTCAATGAGGTTAGTAGGTTGGATCAATAATGTTTCTGCTATATTACATCTTAGACTATGCAATTGTGTAAGGTACGGTAAAAAAACTAAAGTAGAAATTAAATTCCTGATTCTATGATGAATAATGCTGTCTAATAAAATATCCATTGTGTGCACAGACGTGGTTGATATGTCAAGTAGCGATTTTATGCATGCAAAGAAATAACAAGGAGGTTGATGTGTATAGTTAATTTTATTATATGAAATTGTTTTTTAAGAGAAACTAGTTGAGAGAATGGTCCATAATTCATATTCTATGGGAAAGATGTTGCTAAATTATGTGGATAATTTTATAGAAAGTTTAGAAACTTTATGCTTCAGTAAAGTGGGAAGGTGTACAGTCTAAACTTATAAACCACACAAAAATTGTAGTTATTACTACTAACATTTGAAGTTTCTCATTAATCTCATTAATTTCAGGTAGGTGATAAATGTACGGTCTACAACTTAAATTAGATTATAGTCCTTTCTGATTTTTTCTTGCATTGCCTGAATTCAGCCTGAATGGTACGTGGGAATTTTTCAAATATTTGTAAATTGGGCAAGCTGGAAGTAACGAAGTATGCACTCAGGGCGAATCTCCAATTTCAGGCTACCAAATACCGATGCCATCCTGGTCCATCCTATACTTCCAGACCGTATAGGTCAGCAAAAGTCAGGTTGGGGAGGGGCTCTGGGAGTCTCAAGAAATAGACATCAACTCAGTTTCACAATCATATCCTGAGAAAATATTTGAGACTCTACTCTTGCAGGGGTCCTTATCCACAATGTGTTCAGATGTCCGACCGACCTATACTCTCTTTAAGGCCTTAAGGCCTTAACCCCTAAAGACCGGCGCACGACATACACCGTCATAGAGATATAGCACTATTTCGAGCCAAGCCCGGCTATTCTGGGCGGGTTTAGGCGATCTAGCAGTGTAGCCACGTCACTTACAATAGTAGAAAAGGGTTCAGTCAGCCAGATTCTCCAGTAGGCTACCCACCATCATGTTGGGAAGGCGTACTTCTGATTCTCCCGCGTCCGAAATGGTGCGGGCAACACCGCGTCAACTCGCTCCACTCGCTACCTCCACACCATTGTTGCCTCCACATCGTCGCCGCATTCCACAACGCCTTACTGACTCTGCAATAGGGCTATAGGCAAGAGTAGCCTACACCACGGAGGAGGAGGAGGATGTTATTCCATCTGCTCAACCTCTCTCCCAAGTAAGTGAGCCACCTTCAAGTGTTAGGATAGTACTTGCAACCTCTGCTGTGCCAGTCGAAATCCCGTCAACGAGTAGGGGGATTGTAGGTGATTTATCACCAATTGCAGGACCGAGTGGAGCTTGTGGTTCCTCCACTCGCTCCGTAACAACCCCTTCACCCCCTAAGAGGAAGAGGAGGTTAGATTTTACCTCTTCTTCATCGTCGGGTGAAGATATAACTCCACCAACAAGATCAAGGAGTAGAAGGAGAGTAGGAGATAGAGGTAGAGGAAGAGGAGTGAGAGGAGGCGAACCTCACTCTCTCACTGTTATCTTCACCACGACCCCGTCACCCATCACAACCATGACCACAGCAACAACAACCACCACCACAACCACGACGACGACGAGTAGCAGATGTGGGTCCGTTTGTGTGGACTGATGGCAGGGATTTCCAGCCTGATATTCATGATTTTGATGCACGGGAATCAGGAATTCAACCAGAATTTCCCTGTACAGCTGCGTATAGGATGATGAATTACTTCGTCGCATTTTTTGACGTAGCTGATGTCGTGCTTGATAATAACATCAACGTAAGACTCGTCGACAAATCAGACATGATGATCAGTTCCATCGATTGCCTGAGAAAAACCTGCAAGTGGTACAAAAAGGCGTTCTTGCACCTGATCGACATATGTGTATTGAACGCCTACATACTCTACACCCAGCAGCATCAAGGCACGACCGTCACCCTTCGCCACTTCGAGAAGACTGTCGTGAAGGAGCTGCTGGTGGAGTATGGAGTACGAGTACCACAGCAGCAGGCACATCCACCGGCAGAGGGCAGCTTGACAGACTCCAGTCAAGAGTTTGGGCAGAGCGCCACTTCCTTAACGACCTGCCTACCCTCGCGTCAGGCAGGCCTGCCTTCTGCCGGTGTTATGTCTGTATGCACACGACACGTCGGCCCACCAGAAGAAGAGAGACTAAATACTGGTGTACCGGTTGTCAAGTGCCACTATGCCCCGGGAAATGCTATTCTGAGCATCATACCTTAGATGATATATATATATAGCATGAAGTGTGGGAAACGGAGTGACAGTGACACTTTTATTCGTACGAGTGTATGGTGACAGTGACATACAATAGTTTTAGTGAAGTGATAGTGACACGTTAGATATAAGGAACTAGTGCAGTGATAGTGACACGTTAGATATAAGGAACTAGTGCAGTGATAGTGACACACGATATGAAATTACGGACGTTAATATATGATAGTGACACGAATTTATTCATTCAAGTGTACATTTTATTATTATTGCGGTGATAGACACAGGACGAGTGTATTTTTACTCGTTATTACACCCACACTTCATCCCGGGGCACAAAAACCACTCTGGAATGGTCAGCAAGCCACACAGTAGAGGTTGCAAGTAGCTATAACACAGCGCGGTAGGCTCGTAGCAGCGCGGTGTGGTGCGGTGTGCAGCGGCGCGCGCGGCGCCCTCGCCGCTGCCACCCTGCCCGTCGGAACACTTCTTGCTTCCCGCACAAAACATGCTCCACTTCAACTCGCCCTATCTCCACAACTACTCATCGTACAGCCCTCCCGATGGTACCATTGGAAAGAGGAAGAGTTGAAGGTATGTAAGAAACTATTTTGAAGTCAGTACACTATATAGGTTAAGAGTGTGAGCGTTGCGAATATAGGGGAAATCGAGGAATTTTGACGTGAGCTGCTGGGTAAAACTGAAAGGCAGGGTGGGGTGGTGTCCCGGAGCGTATGGGTTAAGCTATCAGTCAGATAATATATAAGTAAGTTTAGAATGTGCCAATAATAAGATAATTAAATAATCCGTACTGTTCAGTATAAGTAGCTTACAATAATTAGTAAGGTACAGTACACTCGTGATACATAATTTTTGACCAGAGTGTGAGGAGCAGAAAGCTTCCAAACGCCTGGTATTGTTCACATCCCCACCCAGTACACATATAGAGGCTGAGTTCGAATACAGGGTATGTGTGGTGCCAGCCGTTCGTCTCTGGTCAGGGATTACGTATCATGAGTGTACATTAATTTTGGCGATCGATCATCAACACCATGACTTCGCCACCTTCTCCTGGGATTCCTCTTATAGAATTTACACGTGGACAATCTTCCCATTCCTGTTGCATCAAAGTATATTTCATCATCGACTTGCTTCAAACCAGAGGTTGGCCGTCTCTATATAGGCTTAATCGCCTCGAATAATATATCTCTATTAGTAAACCACCCTCGCTAGTACAATACACCCGCAGTATATGAAATTTACCTTCACATCCCTCTCTCTGTGGCTGGGTGCCAGTTCAGAAGTCAGACGTGTGTGTATGTTTGGGTAGGCGTTGACCTGGGCCTCGGTAACGGGCTTCATAAAAGCCTATGTCTAGTGTCGGAACATTAACATAAAAGAATATGGTCACCCTTTGGAGAACAAGTCACATGCCCATAATAGATGAAGTTGACATTCTCTTATTTGATAGAAAATATAACTTTATATCTTGTTCATCCCACTGAATAATCTGTAGATAAGAGGGAAGCCCTGGAAGTACTGTTTTGATGAATTTGAAGCAACTAATTTCGCCAAACTAATTTAAGCAACAAAACACCATTAGTTTTATTAATCTGATACTTTTTCAACGCATACTTTAGAATAATCAAAGTGCTCTAATGTATCAAAAATGTATTATTACCACCTTAACGAGGTAGTGAAATTTTATTACGTTATTGTGCCTTGATTCCTGCTGCTAGATAACAGATTTGGACCTGTTAACAAAAACGATGGTGACCTGATGCTTGGAATAATTTGGAGGAATCAGTTGCTCCAAATTTACCAACACTGTACTAACCCCTTAAGCAATCCCCACTACAACGAAAATAATGGACTACAACGATTGCCTTGAACTCCAGTTTGTAGGCTTTGGCATAATGTGATTAAAATCGCGATCTTTGAGTTGCCATACCGTATGTAGACTAAAGCTCAATGCTTGTCTCAATTAGAGTTCGAATATTATTTAAATACAAATAAAGTAATAAAATGAGTACCCACCAGCAAGGACAGATGGAAGGAAGGAGATACACATCAGCAGCCCCAGCATCACACATTTTAACTCCATCACTTTATGCTTCATCTTCTCTGTGTCTGTAAGAAGATATTGTGACGTGTTTAATAAAGTGTCATCATCAAGTGGGGCAGAACAAAAGCAACCAACACTATGAAGCTCATTTGTCTCCATCTTGTGGTACAGTCGCGAACCAAAGTTACGGACCCCCCTTGGCTGACAGGAAGGCGATGACAGTGTTAATGATATGCTGAACGATGGGACAAACTGGTGTTTCGAGTTGGTAACGAAACAATGTGAGGTTCATTTTCACAAACCATAAACCGGAAGTCATGGAAAATGAACCTCACACTGTCTCATTACCAACCCCCATACACCAGTTTGTTCGATCGTTCAGCATATCCTGTCAGCCAAGGGGGGTCCGTAACTTTGGTTCGCGACTGCATGTGAAGCGCACAACACCTCGTAGTTCCACTCCATCATTTCGAGGCCTCGCAAGAGACACCCTACATCCTGACACCCTACAGTCCTGAAGTTGAGGTATAATAATATAGGGGATACTCAACTACTGACCATCTACAAACAATTATTCAATTAACTGAGAAAACTACAGAATATAATTAAGTCACTCCTCTTCTTATCCCTCATTATTGCTACATGTCATAGCATCCTCTATTTCTGTTCCTTAATTTAGGGGTAGGTACAGTCACGAGCACTAATAAGTATACAACTTTGGTTGAACCTTTGAATATTCCAGTTCACCAACGAGCTAATTCCAATGGAGATCTTATTATGTATTTATTTACTGTCTCTAAGTATTCAAAGCACAACAGACTATTTATTAGTACTCGTGACTATACAGTGTTAGTAAACCTGGAGCAACTAATTCTTCCAATCTATTCCAAGCTACAGGCCAACAACATTTCCGTTAATCTGGTCCTGTTTCCTGACATACTTTGGTGGAAGCAAGGCATTTCAATAAGTCAAATGTAAGTTATATTACCCCCTTAATAACTTTAATATAAATTACTCTAGTCTATTCTCTCACCCCTGTAGATCTCTTTCTCTTTCTAATAATATATTCTCAATATTGGCCTGTCCATTGTTATTTGAAAGCCCAATGGAACACCATTGTCTTAGAGTAAAAACAGTGACCATCTACAACAACTGCTATAGAATGGCCAGAAAGAAAATCAAATATTAAGACGCAGAGGGAAAGATAAAAACCGAATTAGGGTAGTTAGGGAAATTAAAGCTTTGTGTCACACCCTATCAAAACCTTGTGATATACCTAGCCGCTTATGGTACAACAGTAAAAGTTGATGACTATGAATCAGAAAGGAGGGATATAAGATCGCCTTTAGAGGGTACCTGACAGGAACCACAGAAGAAGAAGACTTTAGATCAGTGGTTCCCAAACTTTTTCTGGTCGTTACCCACTTTTCATACATGATCCTTGTCCACGCCCCCCCTCCCCCCCCCACAACCATAACCCATTAACTGAATAATATGAACATCCTTGCTGATACGTAAGATTCAAGACCAGGTTATCATACAGAATACACAGCTTAGGAAGCCTTAGATTAGAATTATGTTGAGTTAAAATTATCTTGCTTCCCTAATACATCCTCATGTCTTGTTTTATGTCAAGAACACAGAATCATGTAAAAAAGGACGTATTACTCATGTGTCTGGCAGCAAAGCATTGCACAAACCTGTACTGAACCTGTAAGTTCCCTCCACTGGCTACCTACCTGCTAAATTCTTTTGGTTTTATTTATGCATAGCCTCAGATTATGGCCCCCTACATTCTTCTATATGGCCCCCAGTTTGGGAACCACTGCTTTAGATAGTCAGAAGAGGAGAGCAATGAGGCGATAGATGGAGGGTTGGGAACGATCTTCTTTCTTGAGAACATGTTGGATCAGGGCTAGCTCCCAGTAGGAAGCAAAATGTTGGATGATAAAAAAAGATGAAACAGTTTGCCTGGGCAGGGGGTAAGCACAGTTTTTTAGTACAATAGAAGTAATCTCATCAGGACCTTATGCCTTCCAAGTATCATGGCTAGAGAGGGCAGAAAATACTTCCTTCGAAGATATTCTAATGTCAGGCATAAATACACCTCAGATGGGGGTGGATATGGATATGGACTGTCTCATTATTATCATTCTTGTGTGAACTTTGAGCCCTCAGAAAATATGATTAAAATTAATTGGAGAAGGTTCCGGGGTGGAGGAAAATATAACATCATTGCACTGGTTGCAGATCAAGTAAAATGCAGGTGAACTGATCATTCTGCACATAATAAAATACATAATAACTTTACTATATATCATTCACTTAATTTCTTAAGGAATAGTAATTTCTTAAGGAATAGTAAAATTAATTAAACACCCACCGGCAAGAAGTGCCAGAATAAGAGTCCACTGCAGAGGCACAGGTTAGGTTAGGTTGGGTTAAACAGACTACTGTACAGATTCTATGGTTGTAAAGTTCTATGTTTAACTGCGTTTGTTTTGTAAAAAAAGGTATAAGAAAGCAATGCTGGTATTCTTTACTGATAATTAAATAAACAATAAACTTGTGATGTATTAATTTTGTGGGATTTTCATTTAGATGTGGGAAAAAAATCAAAAAGCAAATTCCCACATACTGAGGAATTTTTTCCCACATCTAAATGAAAATCCCACAAAATTAATACATCACAAGTTTATTGTTTATTTAATTATCAGTAAAGAATTTCTGCAATTATTATTGGTAATACTGCAGGAGGTGGAGCCTGACTGTCAAGGGGCAGAGCCTGTTTATAATAGTACCTACTTCAGGAATATGCGGCCCGACCATGGCCACAAAGTTAGTGAAGTTGGGCTAAAACTGTAGATGGGTAGAGAAGCTGTGCTGAGGGTAGTGAGGATTCACAGACAGGTTGTGAAGATGCACATAGGGTGGTTAACATGTGTAGATGAATAGTGAAGTTTGGCAGAGTTAACTGAAGATGGGTACATGGGTGGTGAGGTTGTGTGGGGTTTGTCAAAGTTTATAAAAGTACAGTATATTATCTCGTAGCAAAAATTATACATGGTAACTTTGCCTTAGTCATCAACATTGTTAAGTACGAGTAGCCTAGTTTGTGTCGAGTTTCACGCTTCAGAAATTATATAGGAGAGGATATTTTCCATTATGCTTCTTCACTAACTACTCTCTATATTCTACTATCAGTCATGTGGCAACAAAATGTTGAGAATATATATTTGGTACATAGAAACTTTTCATGACGTCGTTGTCATGCCCTTCTTGCGTCGTGAAAAATGGCTCGGGCTGGTTGATACATCTAGCCATTGATTGGCTGGTGGGGAGTATAGTGCTGACTCAATATACAGTTCGTAATAATGCGGCCCGGCCACGCGTGACTATTGGATGGGGATCTCCTGGTGCGATACTAGAAGGCGGTTTCGGAATATGCATCCCGGGCAGCATATTCCGAAACTGTTGTTAATTTCGGCACCATCTAAAATATCAGCCAATCAGACGCCTTTCTCTCGTAATGACGTCACACTCCAAAAGGTATGACGTCATAGCTTGCTTTTATTGTTATAAGACATTGCACTTTTTCACGGTAGAAGTGGTCATTTATTTCTTCATACCTCATTAATTTAATTAAGTATTTACTTGGTTCTTTGGTTACAAACGGAATAATGGTAGAGGATTAACATTATAGTAAGAAATGTGTCAGTCCAATAAAAAATGAACTAAAAATTAAGTTGAAGTGAAAAAAGTTACTATCTGAAATATCCGCCTCTCACGACTCACGAGGTTCCCTTGTATCGTGACGTCATATTCCGATTAACTAATGACTCGCGCTTATCCTCGTCGTGAAAAAATAAATAATATAAAAACATTGTACTCCTTTACGACAGCTGTCATTTTTTTTCATTATACAGTTGAAGCTGTGAACAGTCCAATTCATCAACGAAGTACTGTAATTCCAATGGAGATTTTATTGTGCATTTATTTACGGTTTCTAGGTACTCCAAGCACACCTAAATAATGATTAGTGCTCGTTACTGTACCTCATTTATTTCGTGAAATAATGGTGGGACGATTTTTATTGTAGATAAGACTGAAAATAAATGATGGTAACTAAGGTCTGTCATGTGTTCTCTTCCCCTTTGATTATACCCAACATCATGGAGCATCGAAGTTTTTATCTTTGTGGGGTTATTCAATCTCCTGGCAATTTGCACCAAGTCACCACTCACCAACTGCACCGAGTACTGTGGTCTGTCACCGTCTGTGGCGCATGTAGCAGATGCGTCACGGCGGCAATTACACAAAAAAAAAACTGGATCAGACATTATGCTCGAGAGTGCACTTGTTTGGCTGATATTTATGCATAATAATAATAACGTATTATAATAATCATTATTAGTATTATTATACAGAATAATAATAATTGGTGTAATCGTATACGTTGAAGTGAACGAAACTATGAAGTCATACCTTTGGAAGAGTGTGATTGGCCAATCGGAGGTGACGTCATGACGAGAGAAAGGCGCCTGATTGGCTGATAATTTAGATAGTGCCGAAATTAACAACAGTTTCGGAATATGCTGCCCGGCATGGTAGACACTAGACAAGCCCCGGTTCATACTGGACGGACTCATACACGGCCGTTCGTGACCTCATTGGCGGATATCGGATCCGTACAAATTAGCAAATGTGAACTGGGCATTATGAGGTGTGGCATCAGGCACTTTGGAGAGTGTGGATGGGGTGTGGAACTTTCTGTAAAGGTCATCACTCGGCTCGGGGCTTATATAATGTTTGGTTAGGTAGTGCCTGTGCCGCCAAATGTTCATTTTTCAGTTTAATATGTACAGGATGCAATTTTTCGCTGCATCCTAAACAATATATTATATTGTGTATTAATACGTTTTATATTGATTATTGGACATAATATTTAGCATGTATACTTTCTGATGTACCAATTGTCGACATTAAAAGAAGAGACGGTTACTTGCGTGTCAGCCGATCACCATCGCCGTTATGAATTCATACCACAGAAAGTGTAAAATGCTGGACAGGAGTTGCCATACGTCTCAACCATCCACAACTATTAAAAAATGTGTAACACTTTCATTGTGGGCAACTGTACCTAGTTTGGAGTAATGTTAGTGCAGAAGCCAGAGGTTTGAGAATTTAGGAAATGCAAGTTCAGGAACCCGAAAGAAAGTGAGGTAATAGCGTACACATAAGAAAATCTGCCTTTGAAACAAATTGAGGAGAGAGAAAGTAGGAGGAGACATAATAATTTGTTATCAGTTCCAGTTGATTGCTGAGTTTCAATGAGGAAGAGAAGGTGAGGTTTCCCTCATCTCTGACTGAGGCAGAGAAAACCTCGTGGTTAACAAATGCTTCAAAAACACAGTTTCCTCATCTGTCAACTCACACGAATCTTCCAAATCATTATCCCCTCTTCTTCAACGACTAATAATAAGATCTTATCCCTTCCCTTAATATATTTGGAGTTGTCTCTTTCGTTCACAATATTTCATGGAGAGATGATATTAACTTTCTCTGGTTAAAAATAACCTCACACAGGTTGAATGCGCTGCGCAGATTCCGTGAATACTTCACCCCCACACAGTTCTATCTCTGTACAGGGATGATGAAGGATCTCATCTGCCTCTATGGAGTACACAGGAATGTTCCATAGGAGTACAGTTCTCATGTGTGGGGTGGTTCAACCTTCACATCACTCCTGTACAAGGTGGAATCAAAAGACTCATTGGTTACAACAATTTTGATTAGCTGAAGCATGATTGGTCTAGAATGCAAAATATGCTAATATGTGACGTCACGAGTTCGAAACCCTGCCTCTCCTACATTCTACTTCCTAACGATACTACGCCACTGTTATACATGCAATTATAATTTCACGATATATATAAGTACCATATTTAACTACCTCATGATAAAACGTACCGGAATCGAAGGATTTACTCTATTGAATGAATTACTACTCTCGGTAATAAGAAAAGGAATGCGAACGAGTTAATCGTTTGAGTTGGAATACCACAACCCGCCCATAAGGAATACGACGCGAATTTCGAACGAACTCCTGATCTCAGATGGATACAGCTGAACTAACTAATAGGAGAATACAGATGAACATCAGCTTACTCCTGATCTCAGGTGGATACAGGTGAACTAGCTAAACTATTACGTTGACTCGTGACATGAAAGTTGCGAACCGTAATTGTCGTTTGTCATTGACCAGACACTTGTGTGTTAGGAAATTATATTGTTTTCTCCCTCTTAATTCTTTCCTTTACCATGGCATTAAATTTGTATTTATCGCTTCATAATTAAAATCGAGGACCAACTAGCAAATTTGAAAACAAAATGTAATAGGTACAGAAACAAAATATCAAAAGGAAAGGATGGGTGGATATAATTATGTGACATGTAGAGTAATGGCGTTTTTTTTGCCATGTCTAACCTTACACACAGGCGAGTATGCGGAATCCCCCAGTCGAGCCACATATTTCAGTTAACAGTGTTTAAAAGTGACTCATGTAGCCACAATAAATCCCTCATGTGCCAACCCGTAGGGGCGGGGGGTATTGCCTGTAGTAATGTGGGCAATACTTTAAGGGGTTTGTCGCCCCTTCGGCCCCAGCCACTAGATTTTAGTTCATCAACTGTCCCTCTTTTCTTTCCATTTCCTTTCTGCTTGCTCTCCTTCATGTACGGCGACGCAGGGATGCATCTCCATCACCCATTACGAGTCTGTCTGCCATCACAAATATTCCTACCGTCGTCGAGGACTCATGGTTCGAAGGCACAATGTAGTCTAT
>JAWZYT010000298.1:0-110000 GCA_034508575.1 Petrolisthes manimaculis | reverse complement strand
CAAACTTACCCTATTTCCTCGCCCAGTTGGAGGAATCAATGCGCTTCAATGTACCAAAAGTATCCCTGTAAGAGGATGGTATATGTCTGATATGTGTATGTAATATTAAAGCACTTTGATTTCTCCAAGATATACTAGAAAACAGGACCAGATCGATTATAATAATGGTGGTCTGTTACAGGGAATAGTTTGGAGGAATCAGCTGCTGCAGATTTACCCCATTATCCAACACCCGTATTTGTCAAATTAAAGTTCACGCCTGTTATAATATAGAAAATGACAACAGAAATGGCAGTTGACTTGGGCCGCGGTAACGGGCTTGATGAAGCCTATGTCCAGTGTCGGTACCGTACATAAAAAATATATATATATATAATGTGTGTGTGTGTGTGTAAAATATCCACAGCAGAAAGGAAACAGACATAATAAATACTTTCTTGTCTTGTATTAAATCTGCAGATATAATTAATACAAAGGTGTCAAGTCGTAATATATACAGTATAAACACAGAGCACAAGGATAGTGGGCAAGACCAATCACATCAACAGATTACCTCCCCTCCCCTGCCCGTCTAGTCTGGGTGAGATTTCTGAATTCATGTACGGGTAGTGTTTAGATATTGCAATACTGTTCTAATCTCTAATCAGGAATAGCTCAGGAAGTGACTCAGGAATAATATATGAAATTCCTTGTCGTGATTGTAACCACTTCTAAATAGGACAGTCTGGGAAATAATACTAATAATAATTATAAAAAGTACTAGAGCATTACTGCATAAATATATCAAGAAAGTAGGTCAGCAGAGCAGAGGATTATTTCAGCATCAAGCTAATAATGAACATCACATCAATTGGACAGGATATAAAATTGTAGCAAAGACCAAATACTTCTGTGAAAGAAATGTCATAGAGTCTTGTCAAATAAAATCATCTATATAGGGGTAACTCACGTAAGAGTTTGACAGCTTCCTTCTGTTCCTGAGATGATAAACTTGTCAATAAATAAGCGAAGTACCGGTACCATCTTTTAATTTAATACAAGTAGCTACACACTACTTAAAACAATAATATTATATGTAAACGTGAAATCATTAGACAGTAGATTATTTGAGATACCCATATGTGGATCTCAAACAACTAAATTTATTATGTTTTCACGTTCACATATGGTATTATTGTTTTAAGTAGTGTGTAGCTGATTTTAGTAAATTAAGAGATGATAGTTATCCTATTTATTGGAAAGTTTATCAGCTAAGGAACAGAGGGAACCTGACAAACTCATACGTAACCCTACCCTAGAAGAAGTAGTATATTGGAAAAGACTGTACTTAGGCCTACTGTATATATATATATATATATATATATATATATATATATATATATATATATATATATATATATATATATATATATATATATATATATATATATATATATATATATATATATATATATATATATATATGAGAAAAGAAATAGAAACAGTAGGCCTAAGTATATATATATATAATTTCAGCGGTGTGTTTGTTTGCTATATATCATTCAGCAGATATGAAGCAGTAGTATAATTATAATATAGTGATGTGTTTACCTGCTATACTCGTATAAGGTATGATGCAGGTAGGCAGCAGTAGTAGAATGATATTGTGGTTTGTTTCTTGCTATTATATCTTCGTATGGGAGGCTACTGTATATACTAATTATTATTGTGGACTGCCACCATCACCACCATCACCAGTTTCCTTCACAACACTCACTTCACGACTGAATGACATTTTCTAAATTACGTGCATACCACTCACTGTCTTATCATGCCCCCTGTCTCTCCATCCCTTATTTATGGGAATAGTATCATTTTGGCATACTGTAGCGTGTTGATTTCTCCAAACTATCCCAAGCAACAAGCCATTATCATTCTTATTCACCTGGTCTTGATTCCTGACATACTTTGGAGGAATCAAGGCGCTCCATTGTACCAAGTTTTTTTTTAACCCATTACGATACACAGAAACGAGGATGTCTTATCAATGGTATGGTGATGACGAGTTTGTGTGTGTGTGTGTGTGTGTCAAATATAAGCTTCGTTATCAGTGTTATCATGTAATCAGGGATGTAGGTTATGTCAGCTAGATTATCATGCCAGTTGACCGTGAGAGGATAATTAGACCGCTAGTGATTATCCTAATAAAAAATTCCTTTGCCTATTATTTTCCATTATTTTTATTCTGTACAGTTACTCTCTTTTGTAATTAGTAGTATTGTTTGTTTGTTTAAATCATCAACTGATGATATTGATAATAGTATTAGTATTAATAGTAATAATATTTAAAAAATAGTAATAAAAGTAATAATATTTAAAAACAGTAATAATAATCAATCACTTCCTGTAGGTAGGGAAAGTGGCCGAGTGGTTAGTATTATGCTGGGCTAGTAACCTAAGGGTCGGGAGATCGATTCCTCTCAGGTGAGGGCCTGAGAATACTTACTCTTCCGATTTGAGTTTCAGGCAGTAACTATAAGGCCACCGAACGTTATAAAACACCCTCGCTGGTACAGTCACAAGCATAAGTTTCTTTACCCCTCTGGTAAGAGTGAGGTCGAAGTCTTGTTTGGAGCAGGACCCAAGCAAACGAACACTGGGAGTCAGTATCTCATGACGGTGTAAAATTTGTTGGATTCAAGTAAGTAAACACCTTTATAGACATGAAGCATTATCCGAGCATTATGAACTGGCCCAGTTTATGTTCGTCTAGTCCATATCCAACCATGACTACGACTTCACTCTAACCAGAGGAGTAAAGAAACATATGCTCGTGACTGTACCATAACAGCTGCAGTATTTGGGAATTACCCTCACTTCCCTCCCTCGTGTCTGGGTACAGTTCGGAAAAAATGTATCATGCATAGGGCTTCGATGAATGAACGGCACCAAACCTTGCCTTGCTTCAACTCCCCCAGTCAATCTCTCCTTATCATTCTCAATCATGTTTTATTATGTCTACCTCTCTCTCTCCAAACATGCATTAGGCGTATCGCATACTAAACTTTATCTTTTTTAAGAAACATTTCCTAACTACTTCCAACGAGAGTATGTGATGAGTTTATATAACTACATCATATACACCCATGGCTGAAAGTCTGAGCAGGGGGTTGTGCAAAGCCACAGCCGATACTGGGCAGAAAGTTCGAACAAGTTAAGTTTCCACACCCCTTTCACAGAGGTACCACACTGTAATACTGCTCATGGAATTTATCAGCCATGGCTTTACTCATGTCATTTTTCTAACTCTGTTATTCAATAGTCTGTGCCACCACTGTATGCCCTATATCCTTCCTAACGCCTTATTTTCAAATATTTCTTACATTCTGAGACTACAACCGAGATATTTAAACTTTCAATTTGTTTCACAAATCTGCCTTCAATTTCCCCAATCATAGGATTTGTCATATTCATGAAATTAATCTGTTTTAGCACAGTCTATATTTAATTCAACCTTTTAACTTATTCAAACAATCTAAAACTTTCTGTATTATAATTTCATTAATATTTGTTATCAAGACAATATCATCAGCATAATTCAATTTCCAAAGTTTACGGCCGCCTTTCCATAAAATACCTACCTCCTTCCGATTTCCTTACTTCTTTTGTTTTGACACAATCTATAACTAGAATAAACAAAATTGGAGACATAATACCACCTTGAAATATTCTGGATTATACTTAATGTTGTCGGTCGTGATGATGACCAGATTTGATGAGTGTGGTAGCGTTGTGGGTAGCGTGGAATGGCCGAAGTCTTCGAAGATATGAGGTACAGTAAGGAGATAATATCTGGTTGTGTTTGAGAATTATTGAGACTATTATATTTTGTACAACGATATTGACACTCAGGTAAGTGGGTTACCCAAATGAAGATTAGGATGAGAATGAATTTATATTCTTAAAAGGTTGTCTTCTTTTTATCCTGTGCAAGAACTGTGAGAAGTTGTGTGCATCTCGTAGCTGTATTTAGTCCGTTAGTTGCTATGGTATGATGAGTAAAACATTCCTTTCAACGGCAGCGGTATTTCCTAGTTGTATGTTCTGGGGGACTGGGTAGTCTTATTTACAGTGTATGTATAAAGTACATCTTCAAGAGTATTTATGGTAATAATTAAATATAACAATAAATATATGTACAGTTGCCCAAGTAAAGACTGCAACCAAAGTTGCTGGTGTGTGGCAATGTCTGGCAGCTGCTCCAAAGTAAACACTCGTATTTTATCAATGGATCCCTCAGAACCTATAACCTTTCTATGGATGGATGTATATTGGCTTCAGCTAATTACATTCATCCTTCCAAAAATTGTAGGTTCAGAGTGATCCATTTATTAAAATACGAGTGTTTATTTTGGAGCAGCTGCCAGATATTGCCCCACACCAGTAAATTTGGTTGCAGTCTTTCCTTGGTCAACTGTACATGTTGCATATCAATAGAAAGAGTCTTTGATTTTACATTTGATGATAAGAATGAATAATGAGTTGCCGTGGCCAGTCGCAGCTGAGCGGGCTTGCAAAAAGTTGCAAAATAGGGGATAGGTCAAAAAGATAAGTCAGGTCGAGTACCTGAGAGAATGGATTTCTACCTGGTACAGTTCCGGACAGAACAATGGTCCATACTTCTTCCACCAGCGACTTGGTGTGGGCCTCAACGGATCTGGTATCACAGGGAGGTGGAGGGGGAAGGGGAAACATGTGGGCGGGGTTATATAGAGGTAATGTGGGAGCGTTTATCACGTAGCGTTACCAATGTTGAGCCATCCAGAAATTTGAATCCCGAACCACTTGTGATCATGGATGTGAACCACTCACTGGAAGGTGGTAGGAGGGATTGGGTTGGGTAAAGTTTCACCAGTGATCGAGTAGTAGTAAGTCTTATAGATGGAGATAATTATTGGATCAACTAGCTAAAGATTATAAACGAACAAATCCAACTGTCGCCTTTATAATATTTTCATCTGTAATCTAAATCCAACTCATATTTTGCATTCCTTGGGATATTCTTTATTATTTAAAATGAATCCATATTTTACGTAATGCAAGTCACACGACACCAGTTTTTGATGACTAATATATCAAGCCATGCACCACCTACTCAGTGTAAAAAAAAAAATCAAGTAAATCATTTATCTTTACCCTGTATCATTCACGACATTTTCTAAGAAACTTTTATTGTGTAACTGGTTACCAAAGGATAATGGTTATATAGTGTAAGATCTTAACTACCCAATAACTACTCCATCTGTTCTCTCCCCCCCCCCCCCTGTCCTCCCTTATCCCATTCACTGTTTCCTCTCCCTCCTTCCCAGTATTCCTTTATACTCCATCTTACCACCACCACCATCATTCTGTGTGATGCTGCATAATCTGTCAATGCGTAAACAAGACCACAATAGAAATAAAAGTGATAATTGGTATGCAGAAACAATCCGATATATATGACAAATATATTTATTATCTTATTTATTTATCTGAGGTCAACATCTAGGCCAGCAATTCAGACGCCAGGATTAGTGAACCAATCACAAAATTTAGAGGATATTGTATCAGCACTAATGTCATTACTAATTAGAACAGGGAAAAACTGAAATCAGACATTAATTAGCTATTGTATACATGACTTTGTTAGTTTAGGTGAAAGTTCCACAAGTCCTCGTCACGAAACCTTCCACACCCATAATCCAACTGGGACTGTAGGCACCACGTTGTAGATAATGAACACGCTGGTGTCATACAATTATTATACCTGTTAACTTATTATAACCTAAAGTTTTTACTTAGACCTCACGGTTGCATTAAGCATGTGTAATGTTTGTTTTGTTTTCTTATTATTATTATAAGCACCTATATGTGTATTGCTTTATACCCTTAGCCACGATGTGATACAGTGTATACACTATTTATATACACTTCTATGAACACATTAAGGCTTGAAATACTGTAGATTACATATTTCATATTATTACTCATCAGTTTGTTGCTAGTATCGCGTCCAGCCACGCTCCTTCTCAATGACAGCCTGCAGTCTGTCGGGCATTGAGGCACCACGCCTCCTCACTATATCGGGTTTTTCCCGAAATATCTACCACTGTGCTCTGGTGTGCCGTGACAACTCTGCTGTGGTTTTCTCTCATTCCAGCTCCCACGTGTTAACGATAGAACCCCAAAGATTTTCTATGGGGTTCATATCGCAGTCTTAACTAGACAAATCTATCAACTGCAAATTATTTTGAACAGCAAATCATTCTTGAACTATCCTGGCCATATGGATAGGGCATCGGTCGTGTATAGGACATATAAAGGTGAGTAGTTGAAAAGAAATTAAAAACATTTAGAATATCTGCTTCATTATATTGCATTTGATCGATCCATTAAATAAATACACTGTCTAGTGTTAATAAATAACGGAGCTGAGACAATCCCTTTTCTGTCTTCAGCTCTCCCTGTATTAATTTTACCCTTCATGCTGGCAGTCTCCTTCTTTATCACCTTTTCTGGCCGTAAAATATATAAACTTATACCAATATCTTTCAAGCAACTGGCACCCTCACACATCCTCCTCTCCCCTGTTTTCACTTTCTCTTTCTCACTCCCCCTTCCTTCCTTGCCTTCTGTAGTATTCTTTATCTTTTCTTCCTCATATTTTTAACTTTCTCATTCGTTCTATCAAAGTTTTAATGACATAAGCCTTTCTTCCCTTATCACCAATAGTCCTTCAAATTTATGCAACCGAAAGGAAATGATAATGTTTATGTAGAACAAAAGTGTTGGCAATACGCATTCTTGAAGGGATAATCTCAGCCACAACATTTCGCCTTCTTAAAACAGAATGATTTGAGAATTCATGCATTGTCATTTGCCAGTCTGTTGTTAGTCGGAATATTAACTTGTTAAACCATTTTATATATATATAACTGATCTTGTTTTCAAACTTTTCAAGTTCCATGTGGTTCAGTGTGGGCTGGTTACTTCCTTGAAACATTAGCACCGAGGCAGTTTCCTCTTTGTTGTGCAATAAATGTTAATTTGTTTATGTTGTTTTCATTATATTTGGCTATCATTATCAACTGAGAACATAATTCTGTAGTCGAACATATAACATTGTTTTCAGTAGCATATAGAGAGATTCATGAGAATCACGTTGACCACCATTACTGTCCTTTTGGTCCTTACTGTGTGTCATGTTGTGCACAGTAATGCTGGACGTAAGTAAAGTAAGTCAATATATCTAAATACATGTATAGATTTTGATAAAAAAAAATGTCCATAAGTAACTTAATGAGAGATATAATATATTTCTCTTTCCTGCAAAATGGTCTAACAAGTTAATATTCTGACTCGCAACAGGCTGGCAAATGGCAATGCATAAATCCTATAGTCCTTCTGTTTTAAGAAGGCGAAATGCTGTGGCTGGGATTATCCCGTCAAGAATACGTATTTACCAACACTTTTGTTCCACCTAAATATTATCATATCCTTTCGTTTGCATAAATTTGAAGGACATAGTATGGGTGATAAGGGAGAAAGGCCTATGTCATTAAAACTTTGAAAGAAGGAATGAGAAGGTTAAAAATATGAGAAAGAAAAGATAAAGACGGCAAGAGAGAGAGAGAGAGAGAGAGAGAGAGAGAGAGAGAGAGAGAGAGAGAGAGAGAGAGAAAAGACAGGGGAGAGGAGGTTGTGTGAGGTTGCCAGTTACTTGAAAGATATAGTTATAAGTTTATTTATTTTACGGCGAGAAAAGGTGATAAAGAGAAGGACTGCCAGCATGAAGGGTGAAAAGAATACAGGTAAAGCTGAAGACAGAAAAGGGATTGTCTCGGCTCCGTTATTTGTTGCTTAATATCCAAAGAATAATAATCAGTATCTCTCTACGGGGGTGAACAACAGACAGTGTCATTATTTAACCCCTGCGCTCCGGGACCCCCTCCCCCCCACCTTGCCTCCCAGTTTTACCCAGCTGCTTGCGTCAAAATTACTCGATTTACCCTATATTCACAATGCTCACACTCTTAACCTATATAGTGTACTGACTTCAATAGTTTCTTACGTACCTTCAACTCTTCCTCTTTCCAATGGTACCATCGGGAGGGCTGTACGATGAGTAGTTGTGGAGATAGGGCGAGTTGAAGTAGAGCATGTTTTGCGCGGGAAGCGAGAAGTGTTCCGACGGGTGGGAGTGGCAGCGGCGAGGGTGCCGCGCGAGCCTACCGCACTGTGTTATAGCTACTTGCAACCTCTACTGTGTGGCTTCCTGGCCATTCCAGAGTGGTTTTAGTGCCCCGAGATGAAGTGTGGGAGTAGTAACGAGTAAAAATACACTCGTCCTGTATCTATATCACCGCACTAATAATAAGATGTACACTTGAATGAATAAATTCGTGTCACTATCACATATTCACTTCCGTATTTTCTTGTGTCACTATCACTGCACTAGTTCCTAATATTTAACGTGTCACTATCACTGCACTAAAACTATTGTGTGTCACTGTCACCATACACTGGTATATACAAATAAAAGTGTCACTGTCACTCCGTTTCCCACACTTCATGCTATATATATATATATCATCTAAGGTATGATAATCAGAATAGCATTTCCCGGGGCATAGTGGCACTTGACACCCGGTACACCAGTATTTAGTCTCTCTTCTTCTGGTGGCCCGACGTGTCGTGTGCATACAGACATAACACCGGCGGCAGGCAGGCCTGCCTGACGCGAGGGTAGTAGGCAGGTCGTCAAGGAAGTGGCGCTCGGCCCAAACTCTTGACTGGAGTCTGTCAAACTGCCCTCCTGCCGGTGGATGTGCCTGCTGCTGTGGTGTTCTGACTCCATACTCCATCAGCAGCTCCATCACGACCGTCTTCTCGAAGTGGCGAAGGGTGACGGTCGTGCCTTGATGCTGCTGGGTGTAGAGTATGTAGGCGTTCAATATACAGATGTCGATCAGGTGCAAGAACGCCTTTTTGTACCACTTGCAGGTTTTTCTCAGGCAATCGATGGAACTGATCATCATGTCTGATTTGTGGACGAGTCTTATGTTGATGTTATAATCAAGCACGACATCAGGTTTAAGGATGGGATTACCTGTGCCGAGCTCGACCCTGCCGTAATCCAACATCTCACCCTTGTGCACAGTGGTGAGCATGTGTACTGGCCTCTTGTTGTGCCACTTCATGGCAAGTAGAGGGCCAGATTTTTGGGTGACAAAGTCGCCCCGATGTGTTGCAGGGAAGGCTGGTAACCACCTCCTGTTGAGACGAACAGTGCCACAGGATTCCGTTCCATGCTCTTTCAGGAACTGACTCATGATGTGTAATAATTATCCGTGTTCAGAATGTGGTTTTGGTTATAGAAATGGTCCATCAGGTGCTTCACAACAGCACCTGAGAAGCCATGAGGATCATTCTTATCGATATCCACATCTGAACCCGTATAAATTACAAAATCTAAAATATATCCCGTCTGACAGTCACAGATGACATAAAACTTTATGCCAAATCTGTGCCTTTTAGACGGGATATACTGAATGAAGGACAATCTATCTCTGAAGAGCATGAGACTCGTCGATTACCACTTTCTGGAATGGTCGTAGAAATGTGCGGATATTCTGGAGCAACATGGACAATATAGTACGGATTTTCCACAGCCTATCACTCAGGGGGGGGGGGGGGGGGACCCAGGTTGTTGGTGAAGTGGAGGTTGGTGAGGATGTCCCTGTAGCGGTCCCGTGACATATACCTCCTGAATATAGGTGTGGATAATAAATCCTCTGTGCTCCAGTAATCCCGCAATCGATGTTTCTTGTTGTGCGGCATCAGCATCGTTAGTGCAAGCCACACATACATTTCTGCAACGTTTACATCTTCCCAATCTACCATTTGAGAATGTTCCCAGTGCGTTCTGTGGTCATTGTGGTGCCAGTTGTTGATAATTTGGTTGTAAGCGTTCGTCTCCCGAACGATCCACGACACTACAGCTACGTCAAAAAAGGCGACGAAGTAATCCATCATCTTTGACGCAGCTGTACAGGGAAATTCTGGTTGAATTCTTGATTCCCGTGCATCAAAAGCATGAATATCAGGCTGAAAATCCCTGCCATCAGCCCACACAAACGGACCAACATCTGCTACTCGTCTTCGTCGTGGTTGTGGTGGTTGTTGTTGTTGTTGTTGTGGTCGTGGTTGTGAGGATGGGTGCCGGGGTCGTGGTGAAGATAACGGTGTGAGAGTGAGGTCTGCTGAGTCAACAGAAGGATCGTCTGGGTCAAAAGATAGCTCCCTTATCTCGTCCGAGATAAGACGTCCTCTCCTACCTCCTCTCACTCCTCTTCCTCCTACTCTCCTTCTACTCCTTGATATTGTTGGTGGAGGTAAATCTTCATCCGACGATGAAGAAGAGGTAAAATATAACCTCCTCTTCCTCTTAGGGGGTGAAGGGGTTGCTATGGAGCGAGTGGAGGAACCACAAGCTCCACTCGGTCCAGCAATTGGTGATAAATCACCTACAATCCCCCTACTCGTCGACAGGATTTTGATTGGCACAGCAGAGGTTGCAAGTATCCTAACACTTGAAGGTGGCTCACTTACTTGGGAGAGAGGTTGAGCAGGTGGAATAACATCCTCCTCCTCCGTTGTGTAGGTTACCCTCGCTTCGTTGTTGATACGAAATTCAGGGTCAGAATCATCTATTTCAAAATAGACATCACTATCATCACTGTCACTGTTCACCATAGAGATGGACAGTTCGAGTTCTCGCCCTATTGCAGAGTCAGTAAGGCGTTGTGGAAGGCGGCGAATACGTGGAGGCAACGATGGTGTGGAGGTAGCGAGTGGAGCGCGTCGACGCGAGGGAGTAGCGCGCACAAAATCGGACGTGGGAGAATTGGCACTACGTCTTCCCAACATCGTGGTGGGTAGCCTACTGGGGAACCAGACTGACTGAACCCTTTTCTGCTATTGTACACTACTTGGCTACATTGCTAAATCGCCCAAACCCACCCAGAATAGCCGCGCTTGGCTCAAAATAGCGCTAGATCTCTAGGACGGTATTATGTCGTGACCCGGTTTCTTGCGTAGGACGGTCTATGTCGTGCCCCGGTCTCTAGGGGTTAATAGATCGATCAAATGCAATATAATGAAGCAGATATTTTAAATCTTTTTATTTCATTTTCAACTACTCACCTTTATCTGTCCTATACACGACCGATGCCCTATCCATATGGCCAGGATAGTTCAAGAATGATTTGCTGTTCAAAATAATTTGCAGTTGATAGATTTGTCTAGTTAAGACTGCGATATGAACCCCATAGAAAATCTTTGGGGTTCTATCGTTAACACGTGGGAGCTGGAATGAGAGAAAACCACAGCAGAGTTGTCACGGCACACCAGAGCACAGTGGTAGAATTTTCGGGGAAAACCCGATATAGTGAGGAGGCGTGGTGCCTCAATGCCCGACAGACTGCAGGCTGTCATTGAGAAGGAGCGTGGCTGGACGCGATACTAGCAACAAACTGATGAGTAATAATATGAAATATGTAATCTACAGTATTTCAAGCCTTAATGTGTTCATAGAAGTGTATATAAATAGTGTATACACTGTATCTCATCATGGCTAAGGGTATAAAGCAATACATATCTAGGTGATTATAATAATTAAAAAAAAAAACATTACACAAACGTGAGGTCGAAGTAAAAACTTTCGGTTATAAGTTAACAGTTATTAATAATAATTGTATGACACCAACATGTTCATTATCTACAACGTGGTGCCTACAGTCCCAGTTGGATTATGGGTGTGGAAGGTTTCGTGATGATGACTTGTGGAACTTTCACCTAAACTGACAAAGTCATGTAAACAATAACCAATAAATGTCTGATATCAATTTTTCCCTGTTTTAATTAGTAATAACATTAGTGCTGATACAATATCCTCTAAATCTTGTAATTGGTTCACTAACACTGGCGTCTGAATGGCTGGCCTAGATGTTGACCTCAGATAAATAAATAAATTAATAAGTATATTTGTCATATAATTATATCAGATTGTATTTGCATACTAATTATCACTTTTATTTCTATTGTGGTCTTGTTTGCGCATTAACAGCTTATGCAGCAACACACAGAATGAAGCATTCGCTCGTAGAGCGAGGACTTGGCGAAAGTATGGCAGAAAAAGTTATGGCCTTGACCTTGAAGCATGGAAATTAACATAGAGCAGTTTAGAAAGGGTCCGGTATTTCACGTTTTGCATTGACAATTGTGACCTTCAGTCTTGACATTCGACCTTGAAATTACAGCTGATAAGAGAGGAGTAATATAGGCATGAGTGTTTAAATCTTATTAAAATAGTGCACATATTTTGTCCCCTATTGATGATCGAACTTATAACTTGAAAGTCAATTGGTGACATTGGCGTTGTGGTCCCTACCTGTGGTTGCAATTTAATCGATAACGAATTAAAACTAACTCCTACAGTAATGAAAATTCAAGTTGAAAATTGTGGCCTGAAAATTCGGACCCCCTTATTTTCGACCTGCGGACGAAATCGTGAGTTTTATGATTACGCCCATCGCTCGAGAACCATTAGAAGCAGAACTGAACATAGATTATTACAGAAAAAGTCTGATCAAAATCAGATATCTACAACCGAAATTATTGCGGTTTTATAAATTTTCAGTTTTTTTTTTTTTTAATTTTGACCTTGATTATTTACTTTTGACCTTGAAAAACAATAGGTGACCTAGAAATTTTGATACCTACCTGTGGTGAAAATTTCAGCAAAATCAGACAAGAATTGCGACTTGCTGTAGACCGCGAAGCTACAGACATAGCAACAGACACACAAACACACAAGATCGCCGAGCAACAAACTTGGCTTTCGCCAAGTAATGTTGGTGGTGGTAGTGGTAAGATGGAGAGTAAAGGAATACTGGGAAAAAGGGAGAGGAAACAGCGAATTGAATAAGGGAGGACGGGGTGGGGGAGAACAGGTGGAGTAGTTATTGTGTAGTTAAGATCTTACACTATATAACCATTATCCATTGGTAACCAGTTACACAATAAAAGTTTCTTAGAAAATGTCGTAAATGATACAGGGTAAATATAAAGGATTTATTTCAACACTGAGTAGGTGGTGCATGGCTTGATATATTCGTCATCGAAAACTGGTGTCGTGTGAATTGTATTACGTAAAATCTGGTTTCATTTCAAATAATAAAGAATATCCTATTAAATGTAGCATCAGGGTTGGATTCAGATTACAAAAGAAAACATAATAAAGGAGACAGTCGGATTTGTTCGTTTATAATTTTTATTTACTTGATCCAATAATTCTCTCCATTTATAATACTTACACCCGTAGTTTTAAAACATTTGAGGGCCCTTACTGGAGCTCTATGAACCCTCCAAATAATCCAGGCCACAAAACGCTTCAATGTTTCGAATAGGGAATCTGTTGCCTGGAGTAGTTTGGAGGGTTCATAGAGCTCCAGTAAGGGCCCTCAAATGTTTTAAAACTACGGGTGATACTACTACTCGATCATTGGCGAAGCTTTATCCCCTCTCCCCAACCCAACCCCTCCTCTCCTACCACCTTCAAGTGAGTGGTTCACATCCATGATCACATGTGGTTTGGGATTCAAATTTCTGGATGGCTCAACATTGGCAACGATACGTGATAAACGCTCCCACATTACCACCTATATAACTCCGCCCACATTTCTCCCCTCCCCCCTACATATTCCTGTGGTACCAGATCCGCTGAGGCCCACACCAATTCGCAGGTGGAAGAATTGTGGACCATTGATCTGTCCGGAGCGGTACATTCTTAATTAAGGGTAACAATTTTAAAACATGTGTATGCCTTGATAGGGGTTACTAATACAAATATGTGTCTGCATATTACAAGGTACCCCGCCTACTGCCACCAGCTCTCGGTCCCCTCTTCTGCCCAGTAGGTAGTAGCTCCTGGCTCCTGGGGCCATTATCATAATAACAATGTCATATGGATAACTAAAAAGCTATTTCTTTTCCTCGAGCGGTGGTCGACCAGGCCCTCGAGATGTCACTCTCTGGTCGTGGTGGTATGCAGAAGCCTGCAAATAAGAGATGACTTACCAGGTTGGGTGTTGTGTCGACTAACCCTGTTGTCGGTTTAGACACGTTAATGTTTACGAATGTACAGCTCCGGACTGAATTTCCTGGTACAGTCAGCACTGCCAACTCCTGTTTATCTGGGGTTCAGAGTTCGAATATGAGTTGACTCACTTAACTGAAGCACAGAGAGAGAGAGGGGGTAGGTGATGGAGAGGGAAAAAGAAAGGAGGTATTAGGGGTAAAGATCCCTGTCAACGGTGAGAGTCATTCAGTTCTATGCAGATGTGTGTAACTACAGAACAGCGTAAAGGAACACAAAAAATAGCTTAATTATATTAAATATATGATATAACATGAAATTGTATATATTTTTGAGATACTAACTCTTTATCTAATACTTTAGTAAATACTTGCAAACGTAATAAAATCTTCTCTGCAGCACATCAATGAAGTGATACGGTACTCATATTAGTTTTACGGTCCAGTCGGCGGCAAAAGTCCTGTCGCCTCGCCTGCTTCACCGAGACGCACAGTGTTCATACACTCGAGAAATACACATGTTTTCTACACCTTATAATCTCGAGTCTATGAACATCGTGTGCCTCGGTGAAGCAAGTGAGGCGACATGACTTTTGCCGCCGACTGACGCTTAGCTAGTAATATGAATAAATATTGTATAGTAAGTAAGCTTCCTTTCAGTTTTAACCTCATTACTTATGTCAATCCATGTTACAGGTTATACTACTTAATTGATGTAGATAGTAATAGTATAATTATACCAGCAAGCATCCTCTATCGGTTTTATGGTCGGTATTAGATGTAGACAATGTGTAGTGTATTTTCTCATAACATCAGTCTTTTATTATGATCCATGTCAGTATGTCTCTTACTATAGTTCGAGGTAAATGCTATATTTTTGTCATAT
Organism: Petrolisthes manimaculis; assembly: GCA_034508575.1. Lineage (NCBI taxonomy): Eukaryota > Metazoa > Arthropoda > Malacostraca > Decapoda > Porcellanidae > Petrolisthes > Petrolisthes manimaculis. The sequence goes on along the minus strand of JAWZYT010000298.1, from coordinate 94,939 downwards.
AAAAAGTCTAAGTATTTACTAAAGTATTATATAACAAGTTAGTAGCCTATCCTAAAGTACCCCGTAGGGGGTTATGGCCTGCATTAGTGAAGTGGGCAATACTTTAAGGGTTTGGGCGCCCCTTCGGCCCCAGCCACTAGCTTTTAGTTCTTCAACTAACCCTCTTTTCTTTCTATTTCCTTCCTGCTTGCTGTCTCACCTATCTATCACCGTTTTCTGGCGCTATATGACCTCGCTGTTGTGGCGCCTAATATCAATCAAGACTGCTTCAACTGTGCATGACGTATTTTCTCTGCCTCACCCTGGAGTTTCTTCTTTGTACACCAACTCCTTACCCTTGTCCAACCTTCCTGCTTTTGCCCCAAGAAATGCCTATTTGAAGCTATCCTTCTCCGGGAACTCATCTACCTCCCGTTTTGTCTACATCTCTAGGAAGCGTCAGGACCTCATTCATAGAGTCAGAGCTGGTAAATTTTTGTCTCTGCCTCTTATTCTTGAAGACTCACTCGAAAGGCTTCGTAAGTTTCCCAGCAACATCATTACCCGTTTTCCTCTTGATGTTAACCCGAAACTTTCCAAGGGATACCCGTACTTTTAAACCTTCTGTCTAGCCTGGCGAAGTTGCGCCAGGCGATCACATGAGTGAGGACGTCCTTACTTTTAAAACCCAATATTCGCCGATCGCCAATGCTGGCGAACGAGTGTTCGCCAGGGTTATTTTTTTCGGAATCTTGCGCATTTTCCGAAAACGTGTGGGAAGTCCGTTTGTATACATCTGCTTCAGCCTTCAGAATAACGGTCGCGACGATCACCACGGAGGAAAATGTTTTCCTCTCACTCTCCCTTTACTCTCACTATTCTTTCCACTCTTCCTCTCACTCTCACTACACTTTCACTCCTCTCTCTCCACTCTCACTATTCTTCCTATTATCCTGTTACTCTCCCTCCACTCTCACTACTAAAAAAATTATAGTGCACAATGGTTAAATTTAATTGAAAAAATGTTTGTCACTCATGGAAAAGGGAGGCCTCACTCGGACGTACTTTCGCCAGGCTATTCCATCACCAACCCTGGCGATAAAGTGCCCGTTGATTACTCTCACTGTGTTTAATAGTACGAAATTGCCAGCCCTGGTGAAAGGTTTTAAAAGTACGGCCTAAGTTACAGTCTCTTACAGGTGCTTGTGGAGGAGGCTTCTAGTGTGGGAGGGAATACCCTCTCCTATGTGGACGCCTCCTCCGCAAATTGTGATTTTTTTTTATTTATGGCTTCTTAGACAGTTCAATTTTTTTTTATTATTATTTTATCAGGTTATTTTAGAAAAAAAACATGTGCTTTTTAGTTTATATGACCTTTTAATCATGTTGCCTATCCCTTTCGGGGTAATGAAACCTACCTAATGTGTACACTCGCCAGCACTGTCCCGTGTTACAGGGGCTCGCACGTTTTAGGAGATGTGGCACCACTGTGATGATTTGCCGCGAAAAATGCCCACATGTGGGATGGAGTAACCTCGATACAGTGGTGCATGAAGTGAACTTTGTTGTTTAAAACTTCGAACCACAATGTATCATTTCAGCCCGAATTTGCTTAACCTTAATGTTCTTCATTAGAAAGTATTCAGTACTCGTCATTATGTAATGCATTTTAGCTGTCTACATTTTTGTGATTACGTTCTGTTTCTATCTTATCACCTAATAATGAATGTATCCCCAAATCTGTTGTCAGAAAAAGGGATTAGCCATAAGCCTCGCACATGACATACTCTGATAAGACCACATTTGCTTCAATATTCATAGAACGAATCACAAGAATAGTGAACATCCATGATATTGTCGAGAACTCATTAAAAGAAGCTTAAGTTTCCAGTCATGACTGAAGAGACGAGTTTTTTTTTTTTTCACCTTGCCAGTGGGGCTAGCATATTCATTCTCGCTATCATAACGTAATGAACATAAAACCAGGTAGTTACTGTAGCTGCAATATACACTATGTTAATAGCGCGTTAATGAATATTCCCTTGTCTCCAAATAAAGTTCATTTTTGTTAATTGTTGTTTGTTAAACAAAAATTTGGAAAGATTAGTCTGTTATCCGTTTACAGGTTAAACTATATCCCAACTAGAAGTGATGTTAATATTATTCACCAAAATAATTGTAATAAAGTCAGAATTACAAACGTGATCAGCATAGTTGTCATTCACACATCCAACTTATCAGTGTTTACTCGTTTATTCAGTTCATGTTATCACTTTTTGATAATAACTTCTACAATTAATGTAGTAGGATAGATATAGATAGTTTCTATTACCTTACAATAAGTAAAAATACATTAAATGTGACATAGGTTTCTTATTTCTAACTCCAACACATTACCAACATAATCGTGTTTCTTCACTGTTCCTGTGTTTCTTACTACGAATATTGAAGCAAATGTGGTCATACCAGAGCTTGTATGTGCCAGAGGCTCACAGCTCCCCCATTTCTCTGACCTCATATAAGGTGCTGCAGACTAGATGATGAGATACGAACGACACGTCAGCACAAAACTGTGGCCAATTATTATGCATTTTATAAATAACTACTTTGTGTAGTACCCGGCGTTGACCGGGTAAGAGATAAGATACCCGATATTTGGAGAACAAAAAGTATGTTGGATTAAGATTAATCATATGCATAAATTGCAAATGCAATCACAAATTTTCCTCCTGATGGGGTGATCAAAATTTGTTCCCGGTGGGGATATACTGTATATCCCTATTTTTTCTGGTAAATCCCCACTCCTCACTGGCGTCTGGCAAGCTCGCCAGCAGCTAGAAAGAGCAATGTGTTTTATTTTATTTTTCCCTAAAACCATCCTTGGGTTACTCTGAACAAGAAAATGTATATAGGTTCACGGGTCTTGCTCCGATGGTTAGGGCGTGATGAGGTAAGATTACATACTTCTCTCTTTTATATAATTATAAAGGTGGCAGATATTAAACACTTATTGCATGGATCAGGTTAAACAAAGTTCAGCCTGTTATGATACTTTGTGGTTCGAAACATGTATCGAGGTTACTTATTTCACTCACGTGGATTGTTTCGAGGCAAATCATCACAGTGGTGCCACATCTCCTAAAACGTGCGAGCCCCTGTACCACGGGGCAGTGCTGGCGAGTGTACATATTTTATTAATGATGTAGATGACCATTTTCAATATAATTAGAATTCAATATTATTTTGTTCGGTATATGACCCTGGCTGACACAGTTTCACACTTTTCACACTTTAAGTTAATACAGTTTCACACTGAACTCATTTTCGCTTCAATACAAATTTCCATATAATTACACACTCTTTCCAAGTTCTCATTTTCAAACTTTTAATTTCCCATGTTCAAAATGTTCAAACACCTTCATTCATGCATCTACCTCAGCACATTATTGGTGTGAGAGCGAAAGGGAAGTATGGAAATGTATGAAAATATATATATGTGTGGAAAGTGAATGGTAATATTGTGAGTTTAAATTGTTTTATTTATGTGTGAAAGTGAATATAATTATATCCATATATAACTTTACTAATATCTGTAAATTATAGAATAGAAACACTATTCTTAACAGTATCAGAACTTGGTGGTACTGTGTGTTGGAACGGATTTCTGGCCCCCAGCTTCCATAATGAAAGCTGGGTTATGGTAGGCTGTAGTGAACTGCTGAGGAGAGTCAACTGGCTTGCTGTCCAGGGATGAATTGTCCTGTACGAGTGGCAGCTCTGGATTGGGCAAAGTCTCTGTTTTGTTGGTCTGGCTGCGTCCTAAAGAAAAAAAAATGAAAGGGGGTTACGATATTCTTACCAACTATAAACGAAATAAGGGAAGATTTTCTTATTGATAATATGGAATTACACTGATGCCTCCTAAATATGCCAAGAAACAGATCCCTTATAAGTACCATTGAGGGCGTCAGTTTAAATTATCAACAAGAGATTATCCCCTTAATTAATGTAATAAACATAAACAGTTTGGGCGAACTTGAGTTAGTATATGTCTTTTACATTAATTTTCAAGGATTCTATCGTTTTACGGGGAGATTTTCTTGTTGGTAAATTGAAAGGGCTACCGTGTCCTTCAAGCTGTGCCAGGAAACAGACGCCCTCAGTGATACTAATCGGGTATCAGTTACATCGCATATATTCAAATAAATCAGAGACACTCCAATTTACAAACAAGAAAATTTCCTCTTATTAAGGCGCTTTTACATGGGTTAATTCCACGATAGTTTTGCTTATTTGAAGTACACTCGTGATACGAAATCCCTGACCAGAGACGAACGGCAGGAACCACACATACAGTTGGCTCCACTCCCGCGTTTCTCCCCTCGCGTTGCCAATGTTGGGCCAGTCAGAAATTCGAATCCCCATCCACAAGTTAAAATATTCGAAACATTCATATCCTTAGAGTGAAAAATATGAATATTTCGACTATTTTAACTTGTGGTGGATCGGGATTCGAATTTCTAACTGGCCCAACATTGAGAACGACAGGGGAGAAACGCGGGAGTGGAGCTAACTGTACATACCCTGCATTCGAACTCAGCCTCCTTGTATACTGAGTGGGGAAATGAACAATACCAGGCGATTCGAAGCTTTCTGATCCTCACAATCTGGTCAGATATTACGTATCAAGACTGTACCGTATTCTTGTGATTCCGTGTTTGTATGTTTATAACAATGGCCGAATAATTTGAATAACGTTAACAAACCCGTACAAGACACCGCGAGTGAAAGTACAGTCGTGGACATAAGTATATTCATTTTCTCAAACTATATTATTGTATTGAACAGTGAGTAGCTGCTTGTAAATTGTTACAAGTAGTTTGGTTTTGGGAGGTTTGTGCCTATACGGAAGGAGCTTGTTTCGTGGTCAAATCAGAGTAATCAGAAGCATCAGATTCCCAAACATGATCACAGGATCCTTGAAGGATTCTACCATTTTCAGTAAATATAAATTTAATGTTTGGGATTGCAAAAATAATTGTATTGGCCAATAAAGTCTTTAATTCTTCTGACTTGCAAAGAAATGTCGCAAGATATTATATATTCCATTATCTATTCCACAGGAATTACAATGTCCATGTTCTTGTTGTTTTGACAAAGTTTACGTTAACTTATTATGATCCTAGAATTAACACGAGGGCAATTTTATGTCATGAAATATCTAGTCACTAGTGGGTCATGAGTATAGTTTACTCCAACACACACACAGACAGAGAGAGGGGGGAACTTACTTGGAGCCAGCAGGAGTTTCTCGAGACCCAGAATAGGAGCTTCCACCAACAGAGACACCAGCACCGCCACTGGCAGCGAAACCGCGATAGCCCCCACAGTCTCCACCACCTGACACACATACACACATAGTGGTCAAAGATAATCATCCATATAAGGTTAACTCACATAAGAGGTTGACAGCTTTCCTCAGTACCTTAGCTGAAAAACTTTCCAATAAACAGGTTAACTACCATCTTTGAATTTAATACAAGCAGCTACGTACTACTTAAAACAATAATATCATTATTTTGTGAAACGTGAAAACATTAGACAGTAAATTGTTTGAGATACCCATATGTGGATGATTATTATTGACCACGACTGTACAGTCGGCGGCAGAAATCCTGTCGCCTCACCTGCTTCACCGAGACTCGCAGTGTTCATAGACTCGAGAAATACGCATGCTATTTACACTTGATAATCTCGAGTCTATGAACATCGCGAGCCTCGGTGAAGCAGGTGAGGTGACAGGACTTTTGCCGCCGACTGTACGTACTCCACTCCACGTACGTACTCCACGTGGCTCCACTCCCGCGTTTCTCCCCTCGTGTTGCCAATGTTAGGCCAGTCAGAAATTCGAATCCTGATTCATTAGTTAAAATACTCGAAACATTCATATCTTTCACTCTAAGGATATGAATGTTTCAAAAATTTTAACTTGCGGATCGGGATTCGAATTTCTGACTGGCCCAACATTGGCAACACGAGGGGAGAAACGCGGGAGTGGAGCTAACTGTACTTAGTGGTGGGAAAGTGAATGTTTTTTTAATATATGATCATATTACATAATTAATCCTTCCACCACTTACTTAGTATTATAAGAAATTATAAGCAGAGTTAATTTTGTTACTTGGCAGCAGTAGAGTTATTTTCTGATTAATTTCTCAGGATCAACTGTATGCCAGCCCTTTCCACAATGTAAGTTTGTTTAGGTTAGATTAATTAAGGTTGAGGTTAAGTTATTAATAGTCTATTATAGGCTTTTCAATTCAATTAAAACAGACGCCCCCAATGGAACTGTACACTCGTGATACATAATCCCTGACCAGAGACGAACGGCAGGCATCACACACATAGCCTGCATTCGAACTCAGTCTCTATATGTGTACTGGGTGGGGGAAATGAGCAATACCAGGCGATTCAAAGCTGTCTGTTCCTTACACTCTGGTCAGAAATTATGTATCACGAGTGTACTATTAGGGGTTCTGTTTCTTGGCATAGTTTGGAGAAATCAGTTGTCTACCAATCTATCGATAATAGAATCTCTCCTTACGGATAAGTTAATAATAGTTTCGTATAAGCTTTTCAATTCAATAAATAAAGGCATCCACATATTAAGTTCTTGCATATCATTGTCCTTGTAAGCCTGTAAGGACTAAATTTCTCACACACTGGGAGATTCTTTAGTTGGTGAATTGAAAAGTCTTTGCTTCCTCCAAACTATGCCAGAAAATAGACGACCAAAATGTTAAGTTAATGAGGAACTGTTTTATTGGCATAATTTGGATGAATCAGTTGCCAACCAGTTTACCCGCAAAAGAATCTCCCGTTAAGTAGATAGTATAATATATAGTATACTGTTTAATCACAAGTTATAATATCCAGGTCTTAATAACTACTATCCAAGTCATGTTGAAGTTGTGAATCATCTGACATACCTGTTACCCAATTACAACGTTTATCCTGTCTCATACTTGCCGGATCTCGATTAATTTTCCATCCTGGGGCTATTCGAAGCAGACCTGGATACTTATATTGGCTGGTGACTGGACGATAATACCATGCCTTTAATATAGCATTATCATATCGATTAATATAATAATCATCCTTGAGAAATGGTTAACGTACACTCACGATACGTAATTTCTGACCAGAGACGAACGACAGGCACCACACATACCCATCATTCTAACTCAGCCTCTATAGGTGTACTGGGTGGGGTAATGAGCTGTAGCAGGCGATTCGAAGCTGTCTACTTACACTCTGGTCAGAAATTATGTATCACGAGTGTACCTTGTTTAACTGAGTAAAGTAGTAGTTGGTCCTGGTGCTATAATATATGGCATCCTGGATGTTGAGAGCCACAAGAAAGGTGGCGTAGGTGAGGCGACTAAGAGGCTGCCATGATGGGTGAGACAGGAATTCGTTCACCAAACCTGTAACAGTTAGATGCAGTGTTAATAAATACCAACAACAAAACAATACATTGCCATTGTAACACAGTGTACAAAATATTATAGACTTATTTTACAAGTAGAATATTATAGACGTATGGAATAAAAGATATATAGAGAAATTCCTAATGTCCGAAATTTGAAAGGGCCTGAAAGACACTGTAGCACGAAGGAGAAGGTGGATGAAGTATAATAGAGGGAGGGACAGGGAATGGCTGGGGTCAATGAGGTGTCAAAAACTCTTCATTAATTAAGTTATTCTATACCAGTCAATTACAGTGACCACGTTACACTTTCTGTTCACATTAGCCCAAGCTTTATTGAATTCGGATTACAATTAAGGGGGGTAGAACACTGTCGTTTGATACACTGGAGCGCCTTGATTCTTCCAATGCATGCCAGAAAACAGGACCAGATGAGCAAAATTAATGATGCCCTGTTAATCGGAATAGCTTGATGGAATCAGTTGTTCAAGATTTATCAACAATGTATTACACCTTTAAACATCTCATAATCTCTATTCACATTCCCATTTATTTATATCGATACTAGCAGCGATACCCGACGTTGTCCGGGTGAAGATCCTACATGTGGTTTTGTCAATAAATTTCCTCTAATCATTTTTATGTGAACGTATTATGAGGGTGGGAGGAGTCCATTATCCGGTGTGGTTGCTGGTCCCCCAGAGAAACCATGCCAGCTTTACAACCACAAAAGACAAAAGTTATCCATGACGCAACTACAGCAAAAAGTGGCATTGTAACAGCCATGATTAAATAGCAAGGCCCGAGTGACGAATTGGACTCGGGATAGATGAAACATGAAAAGGATCAGTCAGCAAAGGTGGATCCACAGACTGGTGAATTGGAACGTTATCACTTTTCCTTTTGCCATTTCATCGTGGACCCCAAGAGTACTCCAGGATCTGTTGATAATTTCAATCTCTTCCTCTTTTTCCTCCTCCTCCTTCATGAAACTAATATGAAGAAACTAAGAGATTCCAAGTAGCATCCAGTAATTAACCTCATTAGGGAAGTGCATGATATGATAGCAAATAACACTAATATTCTCGATTCTTTTAATGGACTTGTTGAGTGGACCCAGTTGGCTGAGCAAAATTACGGTAACTGAATATCCAAACTGAAGGATTGCCGATAAAATTAAAATACACCATGGGAGGATTGAGTATAGTTAAACTAACGATAGCTATTTGGAAAGTATATTAGACTGGTAAGCAGGAGTTATGTGTGTAATTGAAAATAAATCCAGCTCTATGACTTGAAGATACTCGAGTGGGAGATGCGAAATAAAAAGATTCAATCCTCATTTAGTGTACAGTTGGCTCCATTTCTGACTGGACCAACATTGGCAACGCGAAGGGAGTGGAGCCAACTGTACAGTCGCCGGCAGAAGTCATGTCGCCACACCTGCTTCACCGAGACAGGCAGTGTTCATGGACTCGAGAAATACACACGTTCTCTACACCTAATAATCCCAAGTCTATGAACATCGCGTGCCTCGGTGAAGCAAGTGAGGCGACAGGACTTTTGCCGCCGACTGTACAGTCTCGTCCACTCCTGTTTTTACCAGTTCAGCGTTGCCAATGTATACACCCGGCATCGTGTGAGCTATCAGTTCCGAACCACCTACCATCAACCCTTACTCATACTGGCAGGTGTTTCGGATGTGGGAGTCGGAACTGGTAGCTCACACGATGCTGAGGGTATACGTTGGCAACGTTGAACTGGTGAAAGCAGGAGTGGAGGAGACTGTACCTGTCAACATTATCATTGTTGGTACTATTAGCTGTATGAAAGAGGCTTCATGGGCTAGGTCAATGGTTCTTCAACTTCTCACTCCAATTATCCATGAAGCAACATCGTGACCCCATCACTACCCTCCCAATCTCTTACTAGCAAAAATGCTATAGTAATCTTCCATTTATAAAAGATACTGTCATTATGATTATACTCTACATAAGAAAAAAACGAATCTCCCTTGCAAAGGCAAAGTAAAAAAATATGGTAATAGTCAAGCGTTTGTCCATAATCTGCTTTCGACTCGAGGTTTTCAGCATGAAATGTTTTGGACGAATATATTGTTCACAACCGTCGCAAAATAATGTTTTAGGAGATATCACACCCCAAATTCAATCTCCGAAAACACTTCATTTTCACAATATTTAAACTTGATTTGTCTAAAAAATACTACAACGCATTAAATAGAATTAGGTAGACCTCACCTGACCTAATCAGGACCGTGACAAACTACCGAAATCTAACCTTAGCAAAATATGGGGCTGGATGTAAACATTTGGCAGCCATCTTGGATTGATATTATGATACTGGAACCGAAGGTTCATGTTCATGCATTTGCGATGAAAATACCCAATAAGGAAATGACATACATGTATTTAGAAGTATATCTGACATAAAAAAAAATAATGCCAGTGATTATTGACAAACGTCTGACTAATACCAAAAATATATACTGTATAAATATTCTCTCAAAACATGCAAACCTTTCGTTACTCTTGGATTCTAAGAAAGTAGGCAGTGACGATGACCGGTATAATGACTGAATGTAAAATGTATACACAATAAACATGGCCTAATTTATACAGAATGCACTCACCTCCATAGCCATAGTGGCAGGCAAAGACGACCCAAGAAAGAGCAGCGGCCCAAGCAATCCTCGATAGACCACCATATGCCAGCTGAGTCATGACGTCATAATGAGCGTTGGGCTTCAATGTGTTATAGCTCCACATTCCATACACCACCAACAGCCCAGTCAGTGTCGCGATAGTCCATCCCACTGTCACCATCAACTGCCGTGAGATTAAGACTGTACTCCTAGTAAAACCTGAAGGATTCATTATTATATTTAACATTCTGAGAAACGTGGGCCGCCAACGTGGTGTTTTCTCATAAAATATTTTTTTTTAACCAAAATTAGCCGTTAGATGTATTTAAGTCAACCTTGGACGCCACAGTTCGTCCCAGGACGCACGCAAGTCATGGAAATTCGATTTAAGGACATTGAACAGTGCTACATTAAAACAGATTATAGAGAAGCCTCATTGATATACTTCCTACTATCACCTGGACCAGAAGACTTACTCCATCGACAAGTTTTCTCTAATCCTGGGCTACTAGCAGAAGAACGAACCCGAGGGGCAATATTTGGGGCAGTAAGTGGGACCCAAACACGAGTCTCTGATATGTTAGGAAAAGGTGAAGGGAGAGGAGCAGGAATATTCCTTGAAACAATCACATTGTAATCGTCCTGTATAGTAGTGGTATTACTGTCACAGGCAGAGACATCACCATCCATACCACACGTGGAAGAATCACTATGCTGCTTGAGTAGAAGGGAAACCATGTCTTGTTGTAAGGGGATTCTATAAATATCCTATGTTTGTATATATTAATTGGTGAATAACTATTGGGCATATTCCTATGAAGCCACTGACTTTCAGTTCTTTAACTGTCCCTCTTTTCTTTTTATGTCCTTCCTGCTTGCTGTCACCCCTTTCTATCACCTTTTTTCTGGCGCTATAAGACCTCGATGTTGCGGCGCCTAATATCCATCAATAAATCAATATTCCTATGATACACGGCCGACTCGAATCCATGAGTCGAGCTTGTTGAGTTTGTAAACCATCCCTGTCAAATACGCATGCGCGCGTTGGTATGAATTTACCTCCTACTAGGAGCAGGTGAGACAGTCACTTTGCTTTCATCTGGGGTGCTGATGGTGTAATGGTTAGCACGCGAAAGGTCCCGGGTCAGTGGAATTGTTGGACAATTTTCCTAAACCCCTATGTCCTCGTTCACCTAGCAGTAAGTAGGTCCCCGGCTGTAAAAACAAGGATAGCAACTTTGTAGGTTGGGGGAAGATATGTTGATGTAACAACACTGACTGCCTTAATGACCAACACGAGTCGATAGGCGTAAAGCCCTAAAATACGTATGAGAGTATGTATACTGTACTCTCATATGTATTGCCACCCCTACTACGTATAAGATATTTTTAGTCCTATACTATTTTGTATTCTTATGTTACATTTGTTAATTTTGTATAAGTGTAGTTCATATGTTTATAATAATACTAGCAGCGATACCCGACGTTGTCCGGGTGAAGATCCTACTTGTGGTTTAGTCAATAAATTTCCTCGAATTATTTTTATATTTTTATATAATGTCAATTTATTAGGAGCGTGGGAGGAGTCCATTATCCAGTGTGTTTGCTGGTCCCCCAGAGAAACCATGCCATTTGCTCTCAATTAGAGGCAAGTCTATGAGCATGCACCTGCTCAGACTCGAGTGAAAGTGCAGCAGCAATTTGATCTCGATTGGCAGCAAGTCACTTCGCACTGCCTTCTTCAGACTCACCAAGACACTCAGCAGCTTTGCACTTCGCATTAGGTGTTTTCAGAGATAGGCCGGTATTCTTTTTGGGTGGCATACCTTACTTTTACAAAGTGATGCTAGAAAGAGTGTTGGTATGCAATAACACACAAATCTCACCAATAAACACAATTAAAAATAGGTCTACACAACACACAGTACACACAATAAAATACACAGGGTCTCTTGCACATAAAACACTCGGGCCACACACAAAGCACTGCTAGCCACTGAGACGATACACCAAGCACACCACACACTGCAAGAAATAATTACCAGTACCCTAAACGGATACCACACAATACAACAGTAGGCTGTCCTAAATGGAAGCCACAGAAAATAATCCTATCAACAACTGAGACAACTTTAAAATGACAAGAACATGAAGTAAAACCCTTCAAAAGCTCCGGCTATTAATGATTCAAGTGAAATGAGTGAGTGAGTGAGTTGAACCCCTTTTAAGAAGTGGTCGCCCCAAGAACAAGAATGAGTGAGTGAGTGAGTCGGTTGAACCCCTTTTAAGAAGTTGTCGCTCCAAGAAGAAGAACAATAATTACGATAAGACCTAGAACTCTCGGTTTAGGCCGGAGCTAATAACGAAAAAGGCAGAAATGACCTTACCTAGTGTATGTGTGTGTGTGTGTGTACGGTAAGGGTGTGTGTGTGTGTCTGTGTCTGTGTGTGTACGGTGTGTGTGTGTGTGTGTATGTATGTGTGTGTGTGTGTACGGTGTGTGTGTGTGTATGTATGTGTGTGTGTACCCTAGTGTGTGTTGTGTACGGTAGAGGGGGTAGGGGGGTGCGGGAGTAGGGGGACAGGCTTGGGGGGGATTTAGAGGGGTGCATGAATATGGGGCAGGCTTGGGGAGGGGTTAGGGGGGTACGGGAATAGGGGATAGGCTCAGGGGGGGTTAAGTGGGGGTGCGGGAATATGGGGTAGGCTTGGGGGGAGTGGGGGAAGGGGACAGGCTTTTTACCCCCCCCCAAGCCTGTCCCCTATTCCCGCAGCCCCCAAGCCTGTCCCCTATTCCCGCATCCCCCTAACCCCTCCCCAAGCCACAGTGTGTGTTAGTACGAGGCACATACAAGTTGTGCCTCTGTCTGGTGATGCTGTTGGTAACAGCTTGTCTACTGTTTAATGATAAAAAACAGTCTGGATAAAATCCTCGTAAAACTTTAAAAATAGGTACCCCTACATCAAATAAATGTTTTTGCTTTAATCTTAGCCATTTTAGTTCTTTGAAAGATGGAGATGTATGGTCGTATTTCTTCACACACCCTACAGCTACCCTTGCTGCAAAAATTTGCAATTTCTACACACTAGATATTACCGTGTCATTTGCAGTACCCCAAATCCTAATACAATATTCAATTAAGCTTAACACTAGTGTCTGTACAACAATGACTCTCGTTTGTTTATCTAAGCTATCACCTATTCTACTAATATACATTAAAATACCCATAGCTTTTTTATTTACCTCGTTAATGTGAACGTCAAAAAGCATAAAACGGTCCATGTAAACTCCTAAGTTTTTCACAAGTTTAGTTGGGTATATAATGTTACCATATTTTCATATAATTTATCTGTTACAGTAGTAAGGGCTGTTTCCGTGGATAATTTAGGTCGAAAGCCATGTTGACTCTTAGACAATAGATTGTTTGATTCTAAGTAAAATGACAGCTGTTTAACAACTATTTTTTCTAGTACTTTAGATATTATAGGTAGTATAGATACGGGTCTATAATTGTTCACACTGTCAGAATCACCATTCTTGTATAAAGGAGCAACTAGTGCGTGTTTCCAGGTCTCCGGGAATACTCCCGTCACCACAGATGTGTTGACGATACACGTGAGGAACGGAACTATGACACAGAGTGCTTCCCGGAGAAACCGTAACCCTATACCATCAGAGCCGATAGAGTTGGTTGCATCAAGATCTTTAACTGTTATTATAATGGTGTTAGTATCTACGATTCTACTGGCTCAGGCCTAAAAGCAGAGACAATATTGATATTAAACTTAGTGAGTTGGACGACAGATTTACCTTCATTAGTTAGTTCTTTTTGTGAGCGTTTAAAAGTAGATTCACCAACACCAGAAAAGAAATTATTGAACTCTTCGGCTTTATCACTTGGATTATCAAAATTATAGCCATTGGGTTTATTTTTCTTACTAGGGATAATTTCATTAATGACTGTCCATGTGGCCGAAGTGTTCCCTTTACTGTCTTTGAGACGTGTGTGTGTGTGTGTGTAGGAAGGAGAAAGAGTGTGTGTGTGTGTGTGTAGGAAGGAGAGAGAGAGTGTGTGTGTGTGTGTGTGTAGGAAGGAGAGAGAGAGTGTGTGTGTGTGTTTGTGTAGGAAGGAGAAAGAGTGTGTGTGTGTGTGTGTAGGAAGAAGAGAGAGAGTGTGTGTGTGTGTTTGTGTAGGAAGGAGAGAGAGAGTTTATGTGTGTATGAGAAAGAGGTAGGGAAAGAGAGATGTATGTGTGTGTGTCTCCTAACACAATGATGTCATAATTGACTCCTCCCCTGTCCCACTCTCTCTCTCTCTCTCTCTCTCTCTCTCTCTCTCTCTCTCTCTTTCTGTCAGTTTTAAACTACACTACCGGCCTTTTCCTTCGTCCTTTGGTCAATTTAATTCTTCATTGTTTTTGTAGACCGAGGACACTTTCCAGGCTTCATCAATCAAAATCATGTAAAAAATTTTACTGTTGGTAATACGATGAGGCCGTATATAGTGGCTAAACAGACACACAGACAGACAGACGGAGTGTTATATATATATATATATATATATATATATATATATATATATATATATATATATATATATATATATATATATATATATTATGGGTGCCACACCCACCACAGCTCACCTATAGTTAAATAATATTGTGATTCATTACCTACACAAAGATAATAGAATTGTAGCAATCTTTATATGGATAATGTAGCTACTTACTCCGTTCATCTTCACTTTCTTGTCGCACAGGTTGGACATGATGTAACCCAGCCATATGCCCACGACATAGGGCCCAGCTCGACACCAGGGAGTCAAATACACGTCATAGAAGTATTCAACGGCTAATCTGTAATCAGTAAATACAGTCATTGACCTTGTCATCTGGAATATTACCAACACATAATGGAAGACAAAATTATTTCATCTCAAGACAATAAGTTGACCAGAAAAAAATACTGTATATCCTGCCTTTATATATTTTTCCAATCTGTCATAAAAGCTGTCTAATTCTGGGGGCCAACATGTTCGCGAGCTACCTGACAACCTTGCTTATGGCCACCATCCGTTCTTTTGGATCTTAGATATCCTATTTAGTAGAAAATGACCAATAAAGATGGAAGAGTCTTTCTTTGCCAACTACAATCCCTAGAAAGGACCTGCAGGCTGGATCCATAGCCATTTTTCTGGAATCACTGGTTCATAGGATCATGATGAACTTTTAAAAGATAACATCCGGTGATCAGTAAATCAAGGTGTCTGCATACTTCTTCAGGAAGCATTTCCAGGATGGCCGCTCAGTGCTGGGCAAGCCCCTCTTCTCTCAGGTTATGTGCCATATGTTCATCTGGTAAGGAATGGTCTCCTGACTTACATACATAGATCCTTGCCACATCGCCTTCTCTGTACCTTCACTGATCCTGACATGACCTTTCAGCTATTTGAGGTTCTACCTGGGAATGGAGTACTCCAGTTATGTAATGTCTATTCTGCCCCAGCTAGACTCACTCTTGAGGCTCCTCCTTCTCCAACAGTGCATGGCATGGTGTATATGGGAGATTTTAATGCTCGGCTCTTTGATTTGGGTGATGGTTCTGGCTCTATTAATTGTAATGGTGTTCGTCTCCTTTCATATATCCACAAGCATCATCTGACACGCTGCGACACTGGCGGTTCCATTCAATGCTAGAGAGTTAGTCTGGATTACATCCTCTCGTCTGGCCTAATAGCATCTCGGGTCCAGTGCTCTCTGTGCCAGCTTTATTCTCTGATCACGTCACTCGTCGGTTTCATTATTCTTTACCTGCTGGGTCAAGTATTTCAGCCACTTGCTTACGTATTGCTGTGCCCCCTAAATATTGCCCAACTTACATCTTATTTATGTCCCATGTTTTCCCTTCATTTGACATTTCTCTACCTGAACAGTTGTATTCTGATCTTGATATGCTACTCATGACTTTTATAGGCTATATTTCTCCCGGCCACACCTCCAATATCGCCATACTGCCCACTCCTGGACGCTTGATGCACTAATACAGGACGCCTTAGTCGCCCTGCAGGAGTGTGCTCACACTCAATCTTGGCAGCGGTTCACGGACAGCATCAACCAGCAAAGGAGTGTGGCTTCTTTGTGGTGCCTCATCCGTCGGGTTGTTAAAAAGATTTTTGGCATTTTAATTAAATACAAGATATTCCGAAGTTACCAATTTCACAACTTGATCAGGCATAACGTGCAAAGGCAAAAAGGAATTTCTAAATGTAATACAAAAATAAGCTTTTCTGTAAAAGTTTCCCAGTCTTTCACAAGAGTTTCAGGGTACTTCAGTTATAATGTTTTTTATCTTAAGAGGAAGACTACTCACGCGTCAATTTGAAGTGAAGATGGCGGTAAATCACGTGTGTAGATTATGGCAGCTGGGATGAGAGCAGAAGCTAGAGTCACCAGGTAAAGCCAAGCCTGACCTGTACCACCCAAAAACTATCAATGATATTTCACACTAAAAAGCATGTGATTGGACATATGAGTTAGTACAAATGGAATATAATCAGAATTATAATATCAATGGTTGGAAGCTTTGAATCAATACAACACTCGTACTGTTCTGTCGTCTACCAGAATATGATGCAAACTCTTGATTTTAAAATACTGGACTTTGGAGCTCAAGAAAACTAATTTGCATCGCTACGCTAACAGAAGGGTAGGATTAGAAGCAACGATCAACTGACCTG
This sequence comes from Petrolisthes manimaculis, assembly GCA_034508575.1. Taxonomy (NCBI): domain Eukaryota; kingdom Metazoa; phylum Arthropoda; class Malacostraca; order Decapoda; family Porcellanidae; genus Petrolisthes; species Petrolisthes manimaculis. Next base: position 78,070 of record JAWZYT010000298.1, on the reverse strand, counting down.
CAGCCTTATACCAGAAGAGGGGAAGTATGAGAAGCGGAGCAATGAGATAGAGTTGGGCATCCACCGACACGTACCATGTCTGTCCCAGACACTGTAAATGTTTGAACAAATGCTGCAACCAGTACATAAACAACATGACTTTTATAATGATGGTCATTATATTTTTTTGGCAAACAACATGCGAATATCATTATCTTAGAATCATAGATTATAAAAGTGAGCATTGTATTCAGAAAACAATTGTAAATGAGAAATACTATCTATTCTCTGGAGAATGGAATTTTTTTTTCCACTATTACCGGGCGATTTTGTAATAATCGTCACTTTATAGTGACGTATGCAAACATACCCAGACATACTCAAAGACGTCAGCTAACGCATAGTGCGACGCAGGCTCCTGAAGAATTTGGGTTTGCCTTATCGTCATGTCGTCATAAAACTATGCAAACCAACAAAAAGGAGGCTAAGCTTATTAGTTTAGCTGGGAAATATCAGGAGTGGACTGAGGATGACTGGATGAATACGTTTCGTGTGATGAGGGTCACTGAGGTCTGGGAGGGTGAGGCGTCCCGTGAGGTCCAACAGGTACGACCTACGCTACACGGTTATGACTGCTTAAGCGTGTTAAACCCCCTGATTATGTCATGGTACGGAGAGTTTTTAGTGGAATTCAAGCAGTAGGGTGGTGCTTATTCTTCTTATCCAAGAGTGAAATGATGAAAGCAAGTATTCTTGTTTAATGTTTGAAAGAAAAACCTAGTATTATTTCACGCCAAACATCGAAGGTCTACATTCATGCCAAAAGTTGTCTCAAAATGTTTAGAAACATAAAAAATTAGAGCGTTACAATGGCGTGGCAACTCATGAGACTTATATTTCATCGAAATTTGTTGGGATTACTTGAAATATCACATCACGCCATAGATGAGCACATCCGTCTCTGCCCGCAAGGAAGGGATTACCAAGCTTTGGGAGAAGCTAGATAAGGATTATTTAGTGGCTCTGTGCAGGTTCATGGCAGGAAGACTGCTACAAGTCATTCAAAACAAGGGAGTAATGATTTTTCACAGTATAATAGATGACCTTGGATTTTAGTCAGTACTCACCATCAGCTTTTCTTTTTTCAAATAAATCCAACATCAGCTCTCTACATCCACTGGATGCGATTATTTCACTTTCATCTCAAGAGCAATTTTGCGATCGCGCACACTGGTCGGTAATGACTACGACATATACATCATCCTATTCAGTGAGAACATCCCCTGCAGCCCCTGTTTTACTAATTCACTGGTTCTATGCCGTATAGTCAAGTGCGAGAATCAAAACAAGATAATAAATAAATTAATAAGTTTCTGGTGGGTTGGAGGGATGAACATCTGGAAAATATTTGAGCAAAACCCACTCATCGCCAAATCCAATCCAGACACGCAATAATACATACATTCTTACTGCCTCACAAGCGGCTATAGCCCAGGCACAGTACCAACCGACCATATTGCCATAATAGACACGAAATATATATAGATGGAAATCTCGCACCCCAGACTTCCAAGGTGGAGTGGGTAATCCTGCCACCCGGACTGTAGGAGGTAATGGAAAGTGCTATTTGACTAGCTGTGCTAGCCTTTAAACTAAAAGAATGTCGAGTTTATACTGCAAGTCAGGGACTTGGTTACAGCCATCTCACCCACAAGGGCCACAACCAGTCAGTGTGGCTTGAATTGTTAGGGTAGAAAGAAATATTTTTATCACTCCTCTTTTCCTGTAATTACCATATATGTACGTAAAACCGACAGTGACATTGTATTTCATATTGTTGTGTTAAATAACACAATTCTGACATGCTTTATAACGAAATTAGAGTGTGAACACTTACTTAAATATGGAAATAATGTGTAAACGTGAATCTTGAGTTGATGTAATTTTGCGGTGGGTACGCATTATACCCAGGTCATTTTAGTTTTCACAAGTACATCAGGAGACAGCTACAGGTTTATACTTCAATATCCTGTATCATTTATCTATGTAGCTTGATTGGTTTACAAGCTACTAGCTATCAAATGTGTTGTTTACATAGAGACCTCGAGTGCTGAATAGAGGCCAAGGAGGGATATGTGCCACGGTAGATAATGCCTGCGGCTAACTGGTTTAAGAGAGGTTATGAGAGAAAGACACTCCAAGAATATTAAAGGAAGAAGAAAGATCGAGTTGCGTATCATTGAAGAAGAGGGGATAGTCAACTGGAAGGTTAGTGCGAGTTGAAAGATGAAGATGGAATTGTGTTTTAAAGGCATTGAAAACCACGAGGTTCTCTCTGCCCTAGTTTGAGAAGAAGGTTTGTATTGTTGCATCAAGATTGTGATGTGGAGAAGAGCTGCTGGGATGGGCGGTTGTCAAACTGGGTTGAGTAATGAAGGGTGGAATCATCTGCGTAGGAGTGGGTCGAAGATGAAGTACAGTTGAAAAGGTCATTAATGAAATGAAGAAAGAGAGTAGGTGATAGGACAGAACCTAGAAGAACACCATTGTTGATAGACTTATAAGAAGAACAGTGATCATCTACAACAGCAGCTATAGACAGGTCAGAAAGGAAATCAAGAGAAAAAGGTGCATGCAGAAGGAGGGATAGAAACTGCTTTGTACCAGACACTATCAAAAAATTTCTATATAGTTTCACTGAAATTCCGAATAGAGGATGACCATGGAACAGAAAGGAGGGATATAAATTCGCCAGTAAAGCGTCCCTGACGGAAACCATTCTGACGATCAGAAAGAAATGTTTGAATTTTGGAGTAAGAATTATTTGGAAGATATTGGATATACAAAAGATCAGTGGGACGATATTTGGAGGGTTGGGAGCTGTCTCCTTTCTTCGGAACAAGTTGGATCAGAACAAATTTTATGCAAGAAGTAAAAGTATTAGATGATAGACAAAGACGAAACAGTTTGCCTAGGCAGGGTGTCAGCACGGAAGCACAGTTCTTGAGAACAGGAGGAATTCCTTTGGGCCCATACCGAGTGGTGTCAAGGCCAGAGAGGAAAGAAAATATTTCCTATGAAGATATTCTCATAACAGGCTTAAGTAAGTCAGTGGAGATGGAGGAACAGAGCCGGAATTATGCAGAGTGGAGTTGGTGGTAAAAATATGAAAGAAGAGTTCAACTTTATTAAGTGAAAAGATGGCATCATTTCCATAAGGAGGGATGAGAGGATTTTTGGCTAGATGCCAGAAAGAACAAAAGGAGGAAGAGTTGGAAAGATCATTGCACTTGGCACGGATGAAGGATTTTTTGGCTAGTCTGAGAACAGAATTGGCACGTTTCCAGACAGAAGTATACAGGCCACGAGATTCATCAGTTTGAAGGCGTCGGTACCGGCTATAAGCTCTCTACTTTTTGTTGACAGCAGTAAAACAAATGTGATTAAACCAAGAGTTTCGTGAATTAGTAAGAGGGAAAGAATATGGAATGTATGCCTCTATGCCCGAGAGGATCACCTCTGTGATGCGTGCGGAACTCTCAGAGGGGTCTTTGGATAACAAAATGTTACTCAATGGAACTATTAATTTCAGAACATGCATTGTCCCAATTGACTCGTCATCTGAGAAATACCTGACCGGAAATGGTAATATCAATGACCATGAATTCTAAATCAAATGCAATATATATACATGAAAGTCGGGCTACTCATGTGTTAAACCAAGGTCTCATACTGTATAAAATCTCTGCCGTGATAGTTAATGGTACGGTACACTGTCTATATACATTTCACGATGTTCATCAGTTGTTACATTATTTTCCTATATATTTCTTAGTGTGATATCTGTAAGAATATATATATTATATATGCAGAAAGATAATAGAAAAAAATCTGCAATATGGATGAAATTGTTTGGTTGATGAATTTTATGTTGTAAATTAATTAAACTGAACCTTAGTTATATAGATTGAGGGCCCCAGCTGTTTTTCTTTTTTTAATATGTTCTGACACTGGTCATAGGCCTAATCAAGCTTGTTATCGTGGCTCAGATCAAGTGCTACCCACACACACACACACTTCACGACTTCAAACTCGGTACCCAACTATAGAGGGAGGGAAGTGTGCTTGGATACATCCCAAATACTGCAGCTGTTGTGGTACCAGCAAGGGTATTTTACGACTTTCTGATTTATTTTTTCCAATTTAGGCAAGATATTAATGCATGTCGCTCTGCCCTAACATCAGGGCATAATATTTTTTATGAAATGAACGATGCATTTTGTTATCTCTATTTATTACTTCTTCCGATTGTGGAATTTTAATTTTTCAACATGATTTATAGAAGATATTAGTATTTCACCAAGGAAAAACAAAAATCCTTAATGGATACAGCCTTTATGGTATCCAAAATCATAACTAATTTATATGATTATGGATATGAACGTACCGATCCATCTTCCATAGCAAAATTTATGAAGAATAACGCCTCCTTCCACCAGTTCTTTTCACAGTTCTCTTGATAACCGTTCCAGTTGTTGGAGCGAGGGCCGGTGACGAAGAAGCGAACTACAGTAGCGTTCAGCCACGCCACCAGTGCCATCGGTGGAATGAGCCTGTAAAGGAAATTATGTTTATGTTGTGGTCATAGTGAAAGTGACTTACTATGCTAACAAATTAATTCCCTACCGTTATACCCTGGTTATCTGTTTCTTGGCTAATATCGGAGTTGAATGACGCAATCCATCTCACCGACAGTACAATATAATAAATTATCTCCTAATTAAAAAACAAATAATGGTTAGACCACTGTCTTTTCCTCAAAGGAGCCTGGTTATTGTAACCGATTTGGACTCCTTGAATTGGTATAAATAGTACTATGAAAAAAGTAGCTGGCATCCTTACAAGTGATTTGTTTTGTTTCACAGTTTAGAAGAATTTGTAACCTCCAGTTCAAGGCAAAGCAAAATTATGATATAAGAACAGTGCTTAAGATAATTATGAGGGAAAATATGTAAGTGCAACCCTGGTAGTGTTTTGGAGTTTGAAACTAAATGAGATGTGTTTGCTAATGTGCCTGAGTGTAGCCAAGAGATGGCGCCAGGCATGGATGAGAGACAGCTTCGCATCCAGCGCCATGAACTGTAATGTACTAATGACCACAAGAATTCGTACACAGGCTGTTAGTTTCGAGGGCTTGCAACATATAGAAAATATAAGACTACGAAACTGCAACACGACAATATTATTATTATTTGGTTTGTTGTTTTGCAATAACCGAGTCATTTGGGAGACAATTTATTACCGTACTTTCAGAATAATAACTTCTTTTTCCAAATAGCCTGTGTAAGAATGATTGTGGTCAACCATACGTTTGAATGAGAGAATGAGAGAGGTTCTACCTGGGAATGGAGTACATCAAATATGTAATGTCTATTCTGCCCCAGCTAGACTCACTCTTGAGGCTCCTCCTTCTCCAACAGTGCATGGCATGGTGTATATGGGAGATTTTAATGCTCGGCTCTTTGATTTGGGTGATGGTTCTGGCTCTATTAATTGTAATGGTGTTCGTCTCCTTTCATATATCCACAAGCATCATCTGACACGCTGGGACACTGGTGGTGCCACTCATTGCCGGGGAGGTACTATGGATTATATTCTCTCGTCTGGCCTGATAGCATCTCGGGTCCAGTGCTCCTCAGTGCCAGACATATTCTCTGATCACATTGCTCTTTGGTTTCATTATTGCTGGGTCAAATGCTTCAGCTACTTGTTTGCGTATTGCTGTGCCCCCTAAATATTGCCCGACTTACATCTTATTTATGGTCAATGTATAACCTACTTTTGATATAACATCAGCTGTACAGTTGTTCTCTGATCTTGTATCTGCTACTCATGACTTTTTATAAGGAGGAGGCTGAACGTGATGGCCTATTATTATAATGTCTAGGGATGCTTTAGTTGCCCTGCAGGAGTGTGCTCACACTGAGTCTTGGCAGCGGTTCATGGACAGTATTAACCAGCAAACAAGTGTGGCATCTATGTGGCACTTAATTCGTCAGGTTGTTAAAAAGACGCTGGCCACTGCTCGTCATCACACTCCCGCCGACTCGCTTCCTGTGCTGCTATCCATCGGCTACGTATAATGTCTGCTCTGCTGCAGGATGATGACGATGATGCAGAGCAGAAAACTGAGGAGTAGTTGCGCCGTGCTCTCTCCCGGGGTAGAGCTTCTTCCCCTGGTGATGATGGTATTACGTAAGCTGTGCTGCGCCTACTTCAACAAGTTCCTGGGAACCCCCTACTTCAACTGTACAATCTTTGTCTTTGTGATGGTTGTGTACCACTAGCCTGGACCAGCAGCACAATATACCCATCCCTATGCCCGGCACTGCGAAGTTCAGGCCAATTTCCCTTACTTCCTGTTTTTGTAAGGCAATGGAGAAAATATTACTTAATCATCTCATGTAGAGACTGCAGGTTCGTGTTTATCCATACCTGTTTGGTTTCCTTCCCCAGCGGAACACACACCACTGCCTAGTCGACCTGTACTCTCGCCTTCGAAGTTGTTTATATAGACATAATTTTGGATCAATTGGTTGACTTTGGTATAAAGGGTAATCTACTACGGTGGATTCGGTGCTACCTCAGTAACAGGACCTCCCGTGTGTTTTTCAGTGGTGCGCTCAGTCCTTTGCACAGTTTTCATCTTGGTACGCCTCAAGGGGGTGTTCTCAGCCCATTGTTATTTAATATTTTGATGCATCGGCTGCTCACTTCTCTCCCTGATATCCCTAGTACTACAATTACGTGCTATGCTGATGATATCTATGTTCATTCTACCTCACCATTACCTCTCCCCTGCTCTAATTCAACTTCCCAGGGCTACTCTTGAAACTTTAGAAAAATTTCAGAATAGAGCAATGAGGATAATTCTCGGCTGTCCAATGTCGACCACGATAGTGAACATGCAGCGTGAGTTGCGTCTTCCCCCATTAGTGGAGAGAATTTATTCTAATGTTACTTGCTTTACTGTCAAGTGCCTCCATTTCCCACATCTTACACCCCATTACTCTCAGTTAGTCAGATCTTCTCTTCGACCAAACTACCCGGTCCCTCCAATACTGCCTGCTGGATGTGCTTTTTAAAGGTATGTTTCCTCTATGCTCCGTAGTCTTAATATAGATATAATTGTTGCAGACGTCCCCCCAGGGCCCCCTCCGTTGATGCTATCAACACCTGATGTGAGCTGTACACCTACTTCCAAGTCGGAACTGCCTTCTCTACAGCGTAGAGACTACAATGTAGTCTCTGCTCGTTTGAGGCTTGGCTACCGGTCACCATGGCAGGTTGCTGGGATGCAGGTTGAGCCTCCCTTCACTGAGTGTCGCTTGTGTCGAGCGCCTCGTGCTAACACCATAGAGCACTATTGCCTGGCCTGCCCCACTGTCCGACACTTGCTGCCCCGGGGCCTGCCACTTGATGTGGTTTGTTGACACCTGCTGAACCATCAGGTTTTGGAGGAACTTCTGATACACCACCCTCGTTTTGGTGGATTTAAGTAGGTCATAATGTAAATATTTGTCTGTATGCTTGTGCTTCATTCTGTTATGTTTTCATGATGTGTGTGTGTGTATGTGGGGGGGGGGGGGTGTAGTAATTTGATTATCATGGGTTCTGCCTACTTGTATGTATGGTTGCATGCCTGTTGATTGACGCTACGGCGCAATTAGTTAAAAAAACAAGTAGCGAAGATAGAACACGCTCGAATTGATTCAAACTAGAAAAATACTGTTCCAGAGACGAAATATTAGTTTGGAAATTGAGTAGTGGACGAGTGGAGCAAGCTTCCAAGAGAGATTGAAATGCAAAAACACTGATGGCTTTAAAAATATGCTGGATAGATACATGGACTCAAAGTGATGGGTTTAATTTAGGAGCTGCCAACATATATGGACTCAAAGGGATGGGTCTGAATCAAGAGCTGCAAAGAACTGGTCCAACAGACCTTCTGCAGTTTTCTAACTTCTTATATTCTAATGTTCTTACGGTAAATAGAATCCTCAATTACACGTTCTCTTTAGTGGCAAAATGAGGGAAAATTTCATTTCGCCTATAATAGATGATGGCACTAAAGAAGAGGGCATAATATAAAACTATTGCATTTTACACAATCCTTGTAGAGATTCCTTGGCAGAATAACTCTTCCTACGTTATTTAGAATACACAGTAAAAATATGTGGGTTGCTTATAAGCATTACTGTACCTTATGATTCGATGAATGTAAAATATAAATATGTTAAATTTTTGTGTCTTGTGAAGTTGCCGCAGGAGAGTGTAGGTCACTAGGAGACCGCTCAGGAAGAAGAATGTGTCCACACTCGAGTAGCCATTCAACTGAGTTTGGAATAGAATGCCGCTTGTCCCCTGAGCAAAAAATAGTTAAATGGATTAAGAAATAACTCGTATAATTCTCCTACACACACACACACACACAGGACTGACAAGGCTTGCTACTACCCAGAAAAAGTGCAACACTTAAAACAGGCCAACAACAGACAATGGTACTCCAAGATTAAATCTCTCTGTGGTTTACAAAAGCACTCTCCCTCCTTCCTGTGGCCTGTACCTCACACCTTTCCCCTGATAATGCGGCTGAGGCGCTTAACAGTCACTTTGCCGCTATCTGTCAAACTCTCCCCCCTCTTCAGTCCAGCCTTCTCCCTGCCTACCTCCCCTCCCCATCTCCACTCCCCTCTGTTCATGAGGCTGAGGTTGCCAAAATGATAACCTCATTTAAATCTTACAGATCCACCACACCTCATGACCTCCCCATTAAAATTTACAACGAATTTGCCCCTGATCTAGCCACGCCCCTCTACTCCATAATCAACGCCTCCCTCGCTCAAAATGATTGCCCTGCTGACTGGAAAATTTCCTACGTCACTCTCATCCCTAAAACTACCACCCCACAAACCTTTAATGACCTAAGACCAGTTGCCATCACACCTCTCCCTAGCCTCCTTTGTGAAGACACCCGTCAGTTCGGCAACATCAAATCCACCTCCACCTCCCACTGCCGAGTCAGCTTCCTTGAGTTCATCCACAGCCACTTGGACAAACGTAACACATCTCTCGCCCTTGCTTTTGTAGACTTTAGGAAAGCTTTTGATCTTGTAGACCACACTGTTGTCATCAACAAGGCCATTAACCTGGGACACCACCCCAACCTGGTAGCTTGGCTGGCTGACTTCCTCACAAGAAGGCAGCAGGCGGTCCGTTATTAGGGCTCCATATCTCCCCTGCAACAGCTGACTTGCGGGGTTCCGCAAGGAACTAAATCTGGACCTCTATCATTCCTGATGCTGATTAATGATGCCCTCACCGACACCCAGCATCGATGGAAATACGTGGATGATTGCACGGTTAGCAACTCAGTCAACACTAGGACGCCAGATTTTAACCCACTGCAAGTCCCCCTCTACAGACTGCAGACGTGGACAGAGCATAACAATGTCTCTATCAACCACACCAAGACCGTGGTGATGCATGTCTGCACCTCATCTACAACTGTGCCGCCCCCCCAAGCTTCTCGGCATCACTATGGATGACCAATTATCATGGAAGCAACACGTAGCTAGGATGGTTAAGGTAGCCTCATACAAGCTATACATGCTGCGCAGACTCAGGTCTCTGGGAACTCCAGCAGAGGATTTGAAGGCAGTTTACACCACCTTCATAATTACCCTTCCTGCTGCACGCCTCCCCAGAGTGGTCTTCATCTCTCAATAAAACACAACAACAACAGCTTGAGAAAGTGCAGAAGAGGGCATGCAGAGTCATACTGGGCCCTGCCTACACCAGCTACAATAATGCCCTCACCACCCTGAGTCTGCTCAGACTGACAGCCATGTATGAGCAAGCCCTTATCAAGTTCGGGGAAGGCATGTTAAGTAACCCATGCCACCGTCATCTACTACCACCTAACACTCCCCCACCAGCCAGAGCTACCTGACACCAAAACAAACTTTTGCCGCTAAGAGCCCCTCACACTGACCGCTATCGCCACGGCGTTATTCCCACATTAGTGCGAAATATAAAAACCTAGATTAGTACTGTATGTCTCCAAGTTGTAGCCAATAGATCTTAAAATTAATATTAATGTAATTTTCCCCTATGTAAATTTTCAGTCTCTGACTGCTATGTAAAAAAACCGTTAATTATTATTATTATTAGTAGTAGTAGTAGTAGTATTACGCACACACACACTGTAACTTGATCAGTGAGGATGTGTCTCGGCGCTCCCTTACTGATAGGGTCAAACTGTTGACTTCGTGGCTTTCATTCTTAGGGCAACATTTAAGATCTGGAGTTTGTGATTCATTATGTGTGCACCAGTGCATAGATACCGTCTCTTAACTGCACCAGCTAAAATCGGGCACCTCCCTATCTCCCCCTGACACCATCAATCTATTAAAAACACTGGCGATTTTTCACTTTCGCAGCTACAGACGAGGTCGCCATATTGCTAAAAGTATACCTACCACCAAACTCTCCAAACAAAAGGAATACAAGAAAGATAAACCTGTGTAAAATAAACAATATGTTCACTTTAAAGTGCCAAGACTATGGTACATCTTACCATCACTACTTATCTAACTTTACATGTTTATGCAACAAGGTGGGGGAGGTCAGTGTTACAGTGAAATCAGTGGACAGCTGGTATTGTAGCCATTACAGAAGGGTGGCAAATTGTTAATGAAATATGTGCAAAAGGAAATTATAAATTACTTTTCCTAGGGATATCCCTAGGGATGTGGAAGCTTTGAGGGTTAGGGTAACCTCCACATCTCACCAGCACCAGCTTCTTTCCCTTACTGTTTGTGTTGTCTGTCATCCTCCATGCTCAACAACCACCGATATGCTAGTCTCCCACATCATAGTCACAGCCACCTCCCTCACATCCAGATTCCCTGGAAACGAACTATTGATATGAGGTGATCTTAACCAGCTAGATATCCGTTCTATCACTACATGTCACCTACATGATGTACAGATAATTGATTTTGCTTTCCAACACACGGATATTCCACCCTGGACCTCATCATAACTGACCAAACAAACCATTACCTCCCCCCATAGCCACTACCTACCATGGGTTGGAGTACCCTCCTCTCTGTTCTATGGTCACCTGCACTTACCACCTCACAGACTCCAGTTGTTACCAGGACAGACTGACCCTCTCCTGACTCTGTTATGTGGTGTTTCGGACAGTGGGTGACCCGGTTAACCATTGACTTTGGGGCTCACAGTGGATGACGCGCACAAACAAGTGGCGCTTCCCACGCAAAAATTGGTCTACTTCAACTACTCGCACTATCTCCATAACTACACATCGTAGAGCCCTCCAGATGGTACCATTCGAAAGAGGAAGAGTTGAAGGTAAGGATGGAACAATTTTGTAGTCAGTACACTATATAGGTTAAAAGTGAGAGCGTTGTGAATATAGGGGAAATCGAGGAATTTTGCGGGTAGCGGCGAGCAAAAAACGGGAGACAAGTGTAGACTCGACCGGACAGTAGGGGTTAAGCGTGCGGAATTATGATATTTTTTCGTACCGTACCGTACTGCCACTCTTGACCATGGATTATCCCCCACAGTAAAAGGCTGATCGAGCAACACAGCTGAATTCACCACACCAATTAACACAACTACAAGTTGCTACGTAACAAGGTGAACCGTGAAATATATCCAACCAAGAAGACCTTCTATCCCAGATAGGTGCACAGCCTCAAAGGAGTAAACATCGCTTAGTCCTGACCCCACTACCCTCCCTGCCTGCCTACCCTCTCTCATGCCCAGTGTTTAAATTTTCGAAATTGCCATCAAAGTATTGAAATTTAAATATAAAAGGTCCAATATCCCAGTATATATCCTAGTCAAAATATAAAGGGAATTTGCAATTGAAATTGTCCTCACCCTCTGCTCCATCTGGAGTCCATCATCAATTCATCTCTTATGCAGTCTAGATGCCCTAGAGGCCTAGACAGTGGATAACAGCATTTGTTACCCTTATTCCCATACTTCCATATATAATATATATAATATATATATAAATGTATGCGATAGATAAACTATAATTACATATATTGAAGTATTTAGAAATACCAGGACAATGTCTCTTTAGAAATAAGATGCAAAGTAGTTTCCTATTGCACATGCTATGTGTCTCCAGGCTAGTACTCATCTCAGCAGGAATCTTGCCCGGTTTATTGTCAGATGTATCCCATACTCCATAGAGAAGAGACACATAGCTCTCTACCTTTCTCATTTATTATTTTAATAATATCTGAGTTCCCCAAGTACAATACCTAGAGTCTAATTTAAGTCTCTAAATCAGTGGTTCTCAACCTTTTTTCTGTAATTTCCCCCTGCACCTAATTCAACCATCCAGATTTCCCCAGCCCGTGGTTTAATTACAATTAAGAGCTCTACCCTATAATGAAGCCAAGAATGTCCCCAACCAAATTAGGTGAAAAATTCCACTGTAAACTACATGTGAGCAATACAAGAGCAAATTATATCTTTAATCACGAATCAGTAACCGCTTCATTTGAGCGTGGGAAAAAAATATCTCCAAGGTTAACTATACCATCTCCCGGGCGTTACATAACTACAGATAATTTCCAGAATTTTAATTCCAGACTAGAATTTCCCCCCGGTTGGGAACCACTGCTCTAAATCATTAGACGTAATCACAAAGCAAAACCTGGAACTTGAACATAACCTGTGTACTACCTGTACAGTTGAGCAAGTAGAAAGTGCAAGTAAAATATGAGTGTATATGACCACATCAGGCTACCACTTAAAATTGTAGTCAGTCACTTTCCACTTTACATTGGATCTGGAGTCTTAGTGATTCATTGATAAAAATACCATGATTTATTCCAAAGAATTGAAATATATTGCCATACAAACTTTTTTTCACTTTCTACTTGCTCAACTGTATATTATATAGGTAAAAAAGATGACCGAAGACCTAATCCTCAACCCTGGTAACTAAATTAAGAAGGTATGGAAATGCTTGGGTGAATAAAGATACACACTGCCAGTAATACTTATAGCTGCTAGGAACGTAACAGAACATAATGAAAAGTGTCTGCAGTGGTAAGTCAGTCTGAATTTAGCCACAGTGCAACAGCAAACTAATACAACCACTCGTACTGTACGTTTTGATGGCAACAACAATAATAAGACCACCAGAAATTCTTACACAGGGTTTATGGAAAAAGAGGTAATTATTCTGGAAGTACTGTGAGGAATGGTCTACCAAATAGGCCCCTACCCGGGATTGCAAAACAACCAAAAAATATTGTTTCATTGCAGTTACAAACAGCAATTTGTGCACGAATTCTTGTGGCCAATACATCTTACCTCAATTAATGCAGCCCTGTTGTTACCGATATACGCACCAAACATGAATTGGTGGCAGTAAATAACCCAGGTCATGGAGAGCACTCTGCAAGGGAAGGATTATAATACAGTACCTTACTCACCCAATATCCAACTTAAATCCTTAGGATACCGTAATATATGGCAACACCTACCACTTTCTAATTCAGCAACCCATGATCGTTGGCGTCTCTTCTCCCCCCTCCCCTCCCTCGCAGGGTAGAAATGACCCCAATGGGTTTGTGTCCTAGGTCATGTGGAGCATTTATATCCATTGCTAATTATGACACTGTGAAGTATTGTACTATTTTAGGCTTCCTCAGCTGGTACGACCTTATCATGTTATGTTATAGTGTTGCTCCACAGAATTATTGCATGACAACCAAGGCAAGCTATTAAATGCGACACTGAGATAGAGAAAAACTCACCTCATACCGTGTAGGCAGGAGATGTTGCTAGGGGACGAGGTCTTGTTTAGTTGAAACATCTTGCTCAGATTGGTGTAAGCGGAAAAGGGAAGCAGGAACCGATACCAACCTGCTAAAACATACACACAGGTGTATTATTAATTACATTTGATATTGGTGAATGAATCATATACGCAATATATAATGGTAATGTGGCCTGTGTATGATGAATGTGTAAATTAAGTGATTGGGTCCGAATTGCTGTTGGAACGAGACAAGCATGTGTGAAGTCAGCAAGGTTGTTTAATTAATGTATCCATGGATAGATACTCTATAGTAACACTCCCATATCACTGTTTAACTTCAAGGATTGAAATAATGTTCTATATCCAGGCTATATCAATAACTTAAAAGAAAAATGTTCTATATCCTCCTTAAAATAAAATAATGCCTGATGAAAAATGGTCACTATATACATTTGATACTTAGAGTATCCAAAGTACTCCATTTATCATTGAAACATTATTTGATCTTTGTCCTCATCATATATATATATATATATATATATATATATATATATATATATATATATATATATATATATATATATATATATATATATATATATATATATATATATATATATATATATATATATAATGGGCAACAGCTTCCACTTCCACAACATTACTTTACATAAGGAAGCATACTAGAAACCGTAATAAGCGAGTTCGTGTAATGAAATAATTAAGGGGAATCAATAGTTCTTTACTTCGCCAACATCAAATTACACGGTTAAGGTAAAAAAAAAAGTTAACAATATCCGGGTACCCGTGATGAATAGAGAAACCTACCCTTAGTAAGGTTGGTGTTGCCAGATTTCTCGATGTAAACGTCGAGGAGGCTGGCTGCCAGTGCCAATACACTCAGAAACGTAACCACACATCTGTAATATTTATGAGAAGCTTAAAACTTACTCTCGATGCTGGCTATTGAGCTTTAACTGCAGATTTTACTGCGTGTGGCCGCCCTCTCGCCTGGCACATTTTCCCTCCTCGCGCTCACGACGTACACAACACATTTGACGGATAATAGCATGTAAACCACCACTTATGCTACATGATTAAATGATACATGCTATTAAACCTTTAGCTGTGTGACACTGCTGGGCAGGTATAGGAATATACTGATGTTGAGTTTTGGTGTACCGTTGAATCTTGGCCGACTGGCACAGGAAGCAATCAGATATCTCACTTCACTTGGTGTTGCTCTTGACTTCAGGTAACTTTTGAGTTAATTATTTCTACATAACTCAAAGTGATTGTGAGTGTTGTCACTATGCGTTGGTTACGTCCTTGCCCTCGTGAAACCAGCGTGCAAGTGACAATGTCTAGTATGAAATTGTATAGCTCTGAGTGTTGAACACAGGTTTAGTTAATAATAAGGACTGTCTGGAGAGGGAATATCAAACACTAGTTAAACATGATATCCACATTATTCACATACACAATGTGAGGGTGAATGTGTGTTGGTGTGGTGAGAGAGAGAGAGAGAGCCATCCTTGTATTGGAACAGCTCGGGGCTTAAGGATTAAGGCGGGAATTCCCAAACTGGGGGCCATGGAGGGTCTGATTAAAATGTTAATAAATCAGTCATTGTTAAAAAACATTGATAATGATCAATGGATATTTTAATTTTCTCAATGCTGTGATTAATATACATCTGTGCCATTTAATACTAGTACGACTTTAGAAGGCTTATAAATTTGGGGGTCATGACAGGTTTGGTACTGCTGTAAGGGGTCACGTACTAAAAATGTTTGGAAAACACTGGATTAGGGTAAATGGGCTGCGTCCAAGGGCAGCCTACTCTAGCCAATCTGATGCATGTTACATTTCTAGCTAAAACAATTTGAACATGTAATATAAACTAAATTGAGTGTGATTCACATTTAGGAGACCAAAAGCCAAAATATAAGAAAGAATATGTAAACCTACCGTGGGAGCTGACCAATCTAATAGCAGGATACAGGGTTGTTATACAGATGATTCATGGAAAGCACCATTGCCAATAAGGTGACTCGTAATGCACAGACACACCTGGTTCAGGCCAGTGCCCCATGTGCTGTACACGTGACAGTGTGTTTGTTTGTTTGTTAATGTCAAATAAAATCGGTGGACATTAATATCATTAACCTAAGGTTTCACCCTCATTCCAACCAATATCTATGAAAACGAAGGTGACATCTAAGTAAAAAAAACTTTCCCGTAGGAGGGTATTGCCTGTAGTGATGTGGGGTATTGGCACCCCTTCCACCCCAGTCACTTGCTTTCAGTTCTCCAGTACAAAAGACACGATAAAAAGATAGAACAATGAGAAAATAGAAAAGGCACACATGACAACAACAACCACAACAACCACACACACACACACACACACACACACATATATATATATAAATATATATATGTGTGTGTGTGTGTGTGTGGTTGTTGTTGTTGTTGTTGTCATGTGTGCCTTTTCTATTTTCTCATTGTTCTATCTTTTTATCGTGTCTTTTGTTGATTTAGAGGCCTTGAAAACTCAAGCAGTGGGCTTAGGTTTGACGGGTGATGATGTTGGCAAATTTGTTTTCCAACAGTAGGATATAGAGCGTGAGGAACGTGCTGCTGAACGTGAACTTGAAGAGAGGGAACGAGCTGCTGAACGTGAAGACAAATAGCGTGAACAAGCTGCTGAACGTGAAGATAAATTACAACTTGCTAAGTAGGAGGCCGACAAGGAAATTGAGTTGGCCCCATCGCTGCTCAAGTCTCGTTGTCAAGACCGGACGATTCAGTTGGTAAACCTCGCCTCCCTCAATGCCTATATGGAGAAGATATTCCTACGTACTTTGTTCGGTTTAAGAGGGTGGCTGAGCTACTAAACATAGATAAGGATAGCTATGCGGTAAGACTAGGAAGTTTGCTGACTGGTAAGACTGCTAATATTTATATATTCTTAAACCCAGAGATAACTAAAACTTATTTTTCCCAGAAAAAAAGCTCTGTTAACAGGTTTTCATAAAACTCCAGATGAGTACCGAACAGAGTTTCGTAGTGTAAAGATCCAGAATGGGGAAAGTTATCAACAATTTTCAACCCGTTTGACTAGACTATTTCATGCATGGTTAGAGTTTTCGGGAGTAGGAAAATATAACGAACTGTTTAATTTTATGATCCTTGATCAGTTTCTTTCTCCCCTTCGGCCATAACTCCGTCTTTTTGTGAAGGAGCGCTGCCCAGAGACCCTGGTGGAAGCTGTTCAACTGGCAGATAATTGGGCCTCTGCTTATAATACGTATTAGGGTGCACAAAAATCGTGTCCATTTACCAATCACAATGAGAATTTAAGTAAACTGAATTTGAAATTTCGAAACAGCTGAGGGAATGCTAACAAACAGATGTATGCATTTCCTCAGCTGTTTCGAACTTGAAACTCAGTTTAATTGAATTCTCACTGTGGCTGGGTAATGGACACGACTTTTGTGCACCATAGTACAGTCGGCAGCAGAAATTCGTCCCACTCTGGGAGTGAGGGAGAGGAGGTCGTTTCTGAGTTAGCGTTAAAACAGAGTTAATATTCACACCTCTGTTAGAGTTATCTGATTTGGTTTCAAAGTTCCTCTTAAGTTTGAAAAACATGAGAGTCCACAACCAATAATAATCATAGAATACACCCAAATAATGCATAATTATACGATTTTCAGTATCAATATTATTATCAATACACACTTATATTACATAAAGTTCAGTATATATTTGAAATGAATTCTTAAGGTATCCCTGTTCAAACGATCTCTAATAATTGCCATTTAAACCAAAACTGACAACTCCCTCATCTCTCTCTCCTTCCCTCCCTCCGTCACTCTCTTTCTCTCATACAGTATTACCAGATCTCCAGGCTCACATCACTACAGAAGAGTGGGACGAATTTGTGCTGCCGACTGTACCTCAAGCCATCAGTCGATACTTTCTGTGGTAAGAAAATTACTAATCCATCTGTATATAAAGACCAACTTCTTCCTACTTCATACGTTTGTGTGTTGTATTGTTTGTGTGTCATATTGTTTGTGTTGTATTGTTTGTGTGTTATATTGTTTGTGTGTTATAATGTTTGTGTGTTATGTTTGAGTGGTATAATATCTGTGTGTTTTATTGAGGTATATATTTTGGTTGGAGGAGTCAAGGCTCTCTAACATATACTTACCAACACTGTACTAAAATATCCTCCCTTAAACTCCATCCATCCATCCACCTACAAAATATAATAATATATTATATGCAATATTTCTATCGATACATGGATGGCGCCATTTAAGCGAGTTAATAGATAAAAGGGAGAAAGTATATTAAAAAAAAACTGCTCCAAGCAAGTTTTCATTAATATAAATTCCATAAAGTTCACTCCCAAACCTTCCTTGTGTCGCCTATTGTAAAACCAGGTAGCTTGTTATCAGAAAAAATATAAACATTCATTATACCAAATAGGATCACTTTATCCATGAATGAATTAAGGTTGCAGAGAGGCTCTCTTCACTCCCACAAGGCTATAATGTATTGACTAAAATAGCAAAACCATTCACTGCTTCAAAATAAGCCTGAAACAATATGTTGCTGTCAGCAATGTAAACATAACAAGTGCAAACTCTAATATGATTAGTGAATAGCCTGATGATGAAGTATCATTATGAGAGCTTCAGCAAGTATGTGACAAACAGGATAAGCGTTGTAATTGGTTCACTGGTACGTCAGATTATTCGAAACTTTTACAACAAGATCTGGATACTTATTTTAGCTCATGACTGTTGATAACAATTCATCAATTTTCATCTTTCACTTGGCAAGCATGACACGGTGCAATTCTAAATGTATTGTTACTTTTCATATACTTAATTAAGGGGAAATAATTTCTTTGAGGTTAAATTGAAGGACACTGATTCCTCCAAACTATGCCAAGAAACTGATCCCCTATTAGTACAGTCACTTATAAAAGTAACGAACCCCTCCAGGATAGAGGTGCAGTAACTTGTGGCAGTCCAGACATAGTAACATTGTGGTTGATGTTGGTGGTGGGGGAATGTTTTGGGAATGGGGTGTGAGAGACTAGTGACCACCACTATCTACGCGATTTACTACCCATGTTTCGTTTTATGTATTGTGTAATCGAACAGATGATATGAATAGTTAAGAAATAATCTTATAATAACGTTTGTAATAAGAGATACTGTAACTGCAGGTACTTGGGAATAAATTTTACTTTCACTGAGCAGAGGTGGTTACCCTCCATCCAACCCCTTCCCCCCTCAACGTCACCCACGCTGCCTGTTACCAAATCAAGACAGTCGCAAGTTACTGCAGCTTTAGCCGAGAGAGATCCGTTTCTGTAATGATTAACTGTACCGTTGAGGATGTCAATTTTCTGGCATAATTTGGAGGCATCAGTAACCTTCTAATTCACTAACAAGAGAATTTCCCCTTAAAATGCAAACGTATTGGGGGAGTACTTACATAAAGCCAATGTCGGAAGCAGTAAAGTTTCGTTGGGGGTTATCCACATGACAGGCAGAGACCCACGGAATCACGCCACTGCCAGTGTAGGAGTTGTTTAGGCTGTCCTGGGGGAAGGAGATGTTAAAGTTGATTGATTGATATTAGTCGCCGCAACAGTGAAGTCGTATGGCGCCCTAGAAAGATGGTGATTAAGATTTGGGACAGTAAGCACATAAGTTAACAGAAGAAAAATAAGGGACAGTTGGAAAAGTTAATGTCCCATTTAGTCGCCTTTTACGATTAGCAGGGATACCGGAGTGGTATTCGTAATTGTAAAGTTGATGATTCGTGACTACTTTTACATTTATTGAAATAGAAAATATAATCCCATCCTCTCGGGGTAGGGGACTATGAATACCTCCACTGTATCACTGCTTATCCTAAAAGGCGACATAAAGGGGCTTTCACTTCTCCATCTGCCCCTTTACTTCATCTGTTACCATTTGTGCTTTCTGTCCCACAACTCAATCACCTTCTTCCATCGGCGCCATAATTTTAATCAATCCCCCATCCCGCCAAACAACAAAGCGTTATATCAAACCATACATATCGCATTTAAATATTTTTATATCCTTTTTCCACGACTTACTGTCATCCATATTCAAGAACATTCATGGTGTATTCCCCCGTATGGGGATATTGCCTGTAGTAAAGTGGGCAATACATTTAGAGTTTTGGCGCCTCTTCGGCCCCAGCAATTAACATTTAGTTTTTAACTGTCCCTCTTTTTTCTTTCTATGAAGTTCCTGCTTGCTGTCGCACCTCTATATATTGGCGCTATATGACCTTGCTGTTGCGGAACCAAATATCAATCAATCAAACATTCACTATGGTGTATAGCATGGTGTGGTACCAGTACGATGGCTCTGTAAAGTGTTTGTCTATGGAGTCATCGTCAACACGGTACAACACCATCAATGGCCCATTATCTAATGATCTACTTCACCTTGGATTAATAATTCGGTTTGTGTTTGAGTTATCTCTCTGTTCCGTGGTCTATTTTTCTATTGTTGTCTTGATGCACTAACTATTTCATTGATTGGTATCCTACCTGAAGGGAATGTTACTCTTTTGATAATTATATTAGAGCGATTTCAAAATAATTGTGAGCTGTTGATTGGAATTATTATTACTATTATTATTATTATTATTATTATTATTATGAAATCAGACCAGAGACACAAAGCTGGGAGAGAATGCAAGCATTCTATCAATCCGAGAACCCCAGCCCCATGAATCCAACTTGAAGAAAAGAAAACAGTTTAGAGAAAGAAAAACAAATTCACCAAGGCCACAGAGAAGAAATAAGCAAGAATCCATTTTTGTTTTCTTTATATATATGTTCCGACACTGGACAAAGGCTTAATCAAGCCCGTTACTGTGGCTCAGGTCAACTGCTGCTCACACACACACGTCACTTCCGAACTGGTACCCAGCCACAGAGGGTGGGAAGTGAGGGTTATTTCCAAATACTGCAGCTGTTATGGTACCAGTAGGGGTGTCTTACGACGTTCGGTGGCCGTATAGTTAGTGCCTGAAACTCAAATCAGAAGAGTTAATATTCTCAGGCACTCACCTGAGAGGATCGATCTCCCGACCTCTAGGATATGAGTCCAGAATACTAACCACTCGGCCACCTCCCATACCACACACTTTCAATTGGAAAAGCGATTGGTAGGGGTGACAAGACTTTCCGACCACCTTGTAGAATGCTTGCGTTAACTCTCTATAGGGAATCATGGTGAGCTGAAAGTTATATTTTGGATTGTCATAATACACTAGCACACTCAAGGCAAAAGATTCCTACGCTAACAAAACATTATATAATTATACTTTATACATTATCTCACTGCTGTAAAGGTCGGAAGCAAATGTTCTGTCACCAGATCTTCCAAGTCATGAAGTATGGAAAAATAAGCTTCACAGGCTCGTAAACAGAAAAAAATCAGAGAATTATCTTATTTTGCCCACTGGCTTTTGTAGTTCTTTGTGGTGAATATGTTTATTAGATGAATTACCTTTATGTTATCCTTCAAGAAGCGGGTATATGAAGTGACAGGTCTTTTGTCGCCGGCTGTACAGTACTCTCTCTGAACATAAAATCTACTCCACCTGAAACGAAATCTGAGATTTGATGCAGGCGGTTTCTGAACCGCCTGCCCACCCAAACCATCATGTGGCCACACACATTTCAAACCAATGGAAGCTTTGGGTGAGCTTTCGTCTAGAAACCGCCAGCGTCAGATTGCAGACTTCTACTCAGGTGGTCTAGAGATTGTGGATTGCGAGTGTATGGTGTTTCAATAAGGAATAACAAGTCGTAGTAAGGGGGAATGATGGTTGAAGGTAAAATGATTCCAAGTTGACTAGATGAACTATAGGTTATGAAACACTGAGAGTATGACCACTAACCGTCGTAAAACACACTCGCTGGTGCAGTTACTTGACCAAGTTCGTTAAGTGCGACTCTGATTTTTCCAGTAACAAGTACAATATTTTACGTAAGGTTATCACACTTATTTTGGCATTGAGTGTATTACGAATATTGAGCAAAATATATGATATTTCGTAAGTAACATTATAACAAAAAAAAAAATATTGTGACCCTACCATATACCAGTAAGATGCTAGCGATTTTCGTCAGGGCAGGTATTCACAAAAAATATCAGAATTTGCAATTGTAATAGTATGTTTTTATTATTGAAGTCACCATAATCTTTCAGGTTCATTTGGAAGCAAGGAATGGTTTTGCTATTTTATCGGTACTATATGATTTTGAGTTAAGAGTGAAGTTTGCTTTTGTGAATACCGGACCACGTATTTTCATCCTTATCCTGTGAGAGTTGCAAAACTGAAGGTTACTGATTCTACCAGCCTCTAACACGAAACAATCCTCACAGTGAAAGTATATTGATTATTTTATGGCTTAGTTTGATGGATCCTGCAGTAACCTCAAGTTCTCATGATTTAATTTTCTTAGATTTCAGTCCCTTAGACTTAATGCCCATTAAGATTTAACACTATCTCTAGTCCTACAAGGTCTTCCAGGTCTAGGGCAGTATCTTCTTACAAAGTTACCATATACATTTTCCCTATGAATGTTTACTGCAGTATTTTAATATACATTTTCACTAAGACTTATATTAGTTTTATTATATATTTAATTTTACTATATATTTTTATTAGGGCAGTGTTTTCTGTTTACCTTTACTACATTATTTTATTTGAATATTATTTAACAAATGGTTTTAGTGTCAACTTACTTGAAGGTCGTCAATAGTGCAGTCATTTGGCATACAGGTACCATAAAATAGCAAATGTGAGTAGGTAGTGTTGGCAATTATGGCTGCAATGCGTGTGTCCACGTCTCTCCCTAGTCGTCGTGGTCGATGTAGTCGGTATCCAGGGTTAAGTTCATCATTTTGGTTATCTGGCAGCCGAGGTATGAGCTTGGTCCAGTCAGCCAAGTGCTCCTTCATCCGATATTCTCCAGGGCTGTGGATTTCAAGTGCACCAATAGGATACACAGCAATATGGTAATACATACATACACATACATATACCAGGCCATTTCTATACTGGAGGTAGCTTCCGTCACGCCATACACCCTCCCAAACACAATGCCCAAACGTAGAACTTCCCATCCCCCCTCCACACACACTCCACATCTTCACACCCCAATCCCTGTCGGAGGAGGGAGCAACCCTCACCGCATCTCCTTGTGGTACTACAAGAGGTATGGCTATGTTTGCATCCATAACAAGGCCCGACAGCAAAAGCTGGTTTACCCCTGCCGGCCATGGGCCACACTCAATGCAGGCCACTCCTCCAAGGACCGTGAAGCAGTGTCCACTTTTCAAGTATTCACCACCATCCTCCACTCGTTTCTGTCACGCGCAATCACTCTACCTTGCTCCACAGATATACCTCTTTCACTCAGAGCTCCGTTCACGGGTTCAATCCATCTCCTCTGTGGCATTCCTCTCCTTCATTCTCTTCTCATGCTGCTAACTCTCTCAAGACACCTGTCCTCCTCACTTCCTCATTCCAGACTCTGTCCATTCGAGTCACACTTCACATGCTCCTCAGACATCTCATCTCTACTACATTCAACCTTCTCTTCTCACTTTCTTCCATATTCGATGTTTCCGCTCCTTATAGAGCAGTAGGCACTGCTATCCCTTCGTACAATTTCCTCTCTACATCTATATATATATATAAAACACTCCGTCTGTGTGTGTGTCTGTTTAGTCGCTATGCACGGCGGCATTGTTTAACCTAGTGTAAAAAGTTATAGGTCATTTTGATGGGTGAACCCTGGGGAGTGTCCTCGGCCTACGATTTTTTTTTAATGACCAATGGGGGTTGGTGGGGGGTTCGAACCCCTGCACTAGGCCTGCAGCCCAAGCCGAAGGTTGTTATTTGGCCTTAACCGAAAGATCCCAGGTTCGAATCCTCGGTACAATAAACAAAAAATGACAAATGATTCACCATTGTGACCGGTGTAGTCCCGGGAATGTCCTCGGTCTAATTTTATTTTTGGTGGATATGTGTTTCTTGAATTATCAGCTTAAAACAAGCAAAGATTTATGGCTTTCTCAACATAGACTCTATGGTCTCAAGCATCAAGGATGCAGGCAGGTCTGGCTTGCATGCCCAATTTAGGAATTAATTCAAACCACAAAATGTTGAATACTTAAATTTAATACTAAATCTAAGGATAATTAAAACAATGTTTTAAATCATCAATGGTGGGGGGTGGGGGGGTCGATCCCAGTACCCTTGCAGCCCAATTCGCCACTCGGGCCTTGCTATATAATCGTAGCATTACAATGCCATCTTCTGCTGTAGTTGCGTCATGGATAGCTTTGGTTGTAGAGCTGGCATGGTTTATTTGAGGGACCAGCAACCATACCGGATAATGGACTCCTCCCACCCTCCTAATAAGTTCACATAAGCATAATTAGAGGAAATTTATTGACAAAACCACATGTAGGATCTTCACCCGGACAATGTCGGGTATCGCTGCTAGTCCATTCTAAGTGACTTACAGCCAAACATCTTATTCATTCCTCCTAGCACCTTTCCTACCTTATTTACTCGAGATTTTACCTCTGTCTCTATTTTGCTATCCACCATCACCTTTGACCCCAAATACTTAAAGCACTCCACCTCCTCCAATATTTCACCATCTAGTATTATATTCATCCTTCTACCCTCTTCTCCCCTCCTACATCTCATTACTTGCTCTTTGTCACGTTCACTCTCAGTTTCCTCCTTCTGCACACCCGGCCAAACTCCTGCACTAACATACTCAGTTCCTTTTCTGACTGCCACTAACGCCGTATCGTCAGCAAACTGTAATTGGCTTAGGCCCAAGTCTCTACCTCTGCTGTCCTCCTAGTTCAATCTTCTCCATCACCCTAGCATTTATCAATTTTTCCACACTGGCCATATTAATAGTAGGCCTAAACAACCATGGTGACATAACACAGCCTTGACGGAGTCCTACCTTTACTAGGAACCATTCACTCACATCACTGTTGTTTTCGAGGGGTTACAACATACAGAAAATACAAAACTACTTAATTACAATACAACATTATTAGTATACTTATTGTTTATTCACTTGGCAGACCATTCATTGCAGTACTTTCAGAATAATGAACGACCTTTCTTTCTATATAGCCTGTTTAAGAATTTCTGTGGCCACCTGTACAAACATCTTATCTCTTCACATAAGGGCAGATTATCTTGTTGGTGTATTGGAGGGCTACTGACTCCTCCAAACTACAAGCCACAAAATAGATCCCCTACAATAGTATAGCATTAATGTCGTCTGTTTCCTGGCATACCATGAAGAATCAGTAACCCTCAAGTTCACTTACAAAAGAATATCCCCCTCTTGACGGGTGGCAACAATAGAAGTGAAAGGTCTGTTAGCAAATTATTATTCAAAGCGGGGCATGATAGTTACTGTGTTGTTTTTGTTGCCATTATATTAGAGGGATTGTGCTACATCATTTCCTATACTTTAAATAGATTTTAAATGCAAAAATACCTAAAACACTAAAGCAACTTTGCAACTTTCCAGTATATGTTTTCTATGATAATTTATTAGTTTATGAATTAAATGTTCATTTATGTTATAAATTTGTACATGTTTCTCTTTCTGGTCATTTGAGACGTAGGTCCGTATGCAAAAATATCCGTGGTTTTTACGATGGAGTGGTATCGGTACGATGGCTCTGTAAGGTGTCTATACAGTGAGTTATCGTACCGGTACCACAAACCATCGTCAACATGGTTATAATGTCCAGCCAAACGATATTTATGGTTACCATACTTACAATAGTACTACCCTACAGTATTTGCCAGTGATGGTGTGGTCAGTACTGGCACTTGTCACACACTCATCATACATGCCATCCATCTTGATGAGACCCGCCATCAAGCCGTCGTTGTTCTTACCCCACGAGTCGACCACTGCCAGAATTAATAAACAAAAAACTTACATCAGCATGAAATCCAATAATATTTACTACAGTCGTAGACAAAGGTTTCACTACACATATGGATAACTCAAACAAATTGTCGTCTGATGTTTTCACATTCTTATATAATGCTATTGTTTTGAATAGTGGTTCGCTGCTTGTAGTAAATTAGATTATTGCACTTAGCATATTTACGGTATTGGATAGTTTCTCAGCTAACGAACAGAGGTAAGCTGTCAAACCCCAATGTGGATGATTATTTTTGTCCGATACTGTACAGTCGGCGGCAAAAGTCCTGTCGCTTCACTTGCTTCACCGAGGTACGCGATGTTCATAAACTCGAAATTATTAGGTGTAGAAAACGTGCGTATTTCTCGAGTTCATGAACACTGCCTGTCTCGGTGAAGCAGGTGAGGCGACACGACTTATGCCGCTGACTGTACAACATGCAAGCTACCTTGGTGACTTACTCCAGTCTTCCTTATTCTTACTTCCCTAGTAAATATCTGTGTTATTAAGATGCAAGATGTGCGACACAATATCTCACAGTCTCGTTCCAACACTATTGGAGTGTAGATGTACAGTCGGCAGCAGAAATTCGTCCCACTCTGCTGTAGTAATGAAAGATCTGGTAATACTGTATGAGAGAGACTGAGGGAGGGAGGGAGAGAGAGAGGGGGGAAGGGAGGGAGAGAGAGAGGGGGGAAGGGAGGGAGAGAGTGAGGGGGGAAGGGAGGGAGAGAGTGAGGGGGGAAGGGAGTGAGAGAGTGAGGGGGGAGGGGGGTCGTGTTCTGAGTTGGCATTAACACAGAGTTAATATTCACACCTCGGTTAGGGTTATCAAAGCTTCGAATGACTCCCGGAACGTTATCTCGACGCTGATTTGGTTTCAAGGTTCTTCTTAAGTTTGAAAAACATGAGTGTCCACAACTAATAATAATCATAAAATACACCAAAATATTGCATAATTATATGATTTTCAGTATCAGTATTAGTATCAATACACACTTATATTACATAAAGTTCAGTATATATTAGAAATGAATTCTTAAGGTATCCCTGTTCAAACGATCACTAATAATTGCCATTTAACCCACCATGCACCACCATCATTATCGAGTCTCGACCCAAGTTGGCCCCCAACCTTCCTGGAGTGAAGACCTGTTATTGGCGTTCTCCCTGTGTTGTTGTTTTTATTGTGTTTTGTGTTGTTTCTGTGTTCTTATTTGTGTGTTATTGTTTCTGTTGTGTTCGATGTATTGTTGGTCTATTCTATCTCGTATTTTTTGAAATTTTACTGTTTGTGATATTGTTGTTCGTGGTTTGTTTGTTTTGTTGTGATTCTGAGTGTATGTTTATGTGTTTGTGTGTGTTCAGTTGTTCGCTTCCCATCTAGTAGCCAGATGGAGAGTGCAGATTCGGATGTGGCCTCCTGCCTGGAGGCTGACTTGGCCATGTCGGAAGAGGATAAGTCTATTATCAAGGGTCACTGGCCAGAGCTGGCTTCTCGCAACCCTCCCCCCCTCTCCTCAGTCACTCCGCAGCTCAGGTTGCAGCCTTCCACCTCCTCAACCTCTACCAAGCGAACTGTTGATGCCTCGTCTGATTTCGATGGTGTGGATTGTTTGCCTCCAGTTGCCAAGATTGCGAAGGATGCTTCAACTGTGCATGCCGTACCTTCTCTGCCTCAACCTGATGTTTCATCTTTGTATACCAACTCCCCGAGTAATGCCTATGTCAAGCTATCCTTCCCTGGGAACCCATCTACAGACACAATGTCTCATGTCAACAGGGCCTTCCAGCTGCAGCGTGAACTAGCTGAAGTCAAGATGGCTGCTGTCACCTCCGGGTTTGTCTACATCTCTAGGAAGCATCAGGACATTATTAATAGAGTCAAGGCTGGTGAATTTTTGTCTCTGGCTTTCATTATTGAAGACACACCCGAGAGGCCTCGTTAGTTCCCCAGCTATATCTTCACCCGTTATCCGATTGACGTTGACCCAAAACTTGCCAAGGAATACCCTGGTGTGTACTCTGCTCGTCGGTTTTTCAAAGATGGTTCCCCCATTAGCCGTATTGTTGTTGTCTGGAGTCAACCTGATCCACCTCCAAATGATTTCTTCCCCTGTCTTTCACCATGTGAGGTGAAGAAACTTTATAAAGACCAACCTTGGTGCTACAGGTGCTGGGAAGTTGGGCATATCTCCCGGTACTGTTCTGTCATGCCGAAGTGTGCATGGTGTGCCGCCGAACATGATTCCAAGACGCGTCTTGTCAGGGGTGAACGATCACGTCCTGCTACCTCCACCTCTGAGTATTCAGCTCTTGAGGATACGTCTAGATGGAAGTGTCCACGATGCCTTCA
The DNA here is from genome assembly GCA_034508575.1 of Petrolisthes manimaculis. NCBI lineage: Eukaryota > Metazoa > Arthropoda > Malacostraca > Decapoda > Porcellanidae > Petrolisthes > Petrolisthes manimaculis. The sequence goes on along the minus strand of JAWZYT010000298.1, from coordinate 49,785 downwards.
GCCAGGGGTTAGCGTGTGGCATGGATGTACTCGACGTCAGGTCCAGGCTCGTGCGTCTACTATTGCTCCTCCACCGCCTCCACCACCACAACCTCCCCAGACTGCTCATCCTAACAGCCTTGCCTCACCTCTGGATCTGGCCCACCGCAAGTCTGTTGCTACCCTCATGGCACGATGTACGGCCCTCGAGAACCGTTTCTCTGCCCTTGAAGCCAGGATTGATGTGCTGGTTGCCGCTCAGGCTGCCAATGATTTCAAACTCTCCACCTTGGTCGAGGCTCAGCAGGCCATCATCTCAACTGTTATTACCCTTACCGAAAAGATGGATACTGTTGCATCTCGCCTAGAAAAGATTTTCGAGTCAGTCCCTTCTCCTTGTCGATCACCCTCCCCAGATCGCCCATCTGCCCCCTCTCACCAGACTTCTACCACCAAATACAAAGTTCGCTACTGAGTGTCAGCTAGATGTCATCTCCTGGAATGTATGTGGTATCAACAGTTATGCTAAGCTCACTCAACTCAAGGCATATGTTTTTCGTCATCATCTCAGTGTTATTTTTTCTCCAGGAAGCATGTCCAGGACGGCCACTCGCTGCTGGGCAATATGTTCATCTGGTAAGGAATGGTCTTCTGACTTACATACATAGATCCTTTCCATATCGCCTTCTCTGTACCTTCACTGATCCTGACATGACCTTTCAGCTATTTGAGGTTCTACCTGGGAATGGAGTACACCAATTATGTAATGTCTATTCTGCCCCAGCTAGACTCACTCTTGAGGCTCCTCCTTCTCCAACAGTGCATGGCATGGTGTATATGGGAGATTTTAATGCTCGGCTCTTTGATTTGGGTGATGGTTCTGGCTCTATTAATTGTAATGGTGTTCGTCTCCTTTCATATATCCACAAGCATCATCTGACACGCTGGGACACTGGTGGTGCCACTCATTGCCGGGGAGGTACTATGGATTATATTCTCTCGTCTGGCCTGATAGCATCTCGGGTCCAGTGCTCCTCAGTGCCAGACATATTCTCTGATCACATTGCTCTTCGGTTTCATTATTGCTGGGTCAAGTGTTTCAGCTACTCGTTTGCGTATTGCTGTGCCCCCTAAATATTGCCCTACTTACATCTTATTTATGGTCAATGTATTACCTACATTTGATATAACATAAGCTGTACAGTTGTACTCTGATCTTGTATCTCCTACTCATTACTTATATGCTTCCCGGCCGCATATTCCGAAACTGTTGTTAATTTCGGCACCATCTAAATTATCATCCAATCAGGCGCCTTTCTCTCGTCATGACATCACCTCCGATTGACCAATCACACTCTTCCAAAGGTATGACGTCATAGCGTCGTTCACTCCAACGTATACGATTACACCCATTATTAATATTGTGCATAGTAATACTAATAATGATTATTATTATACATAAATATCAGCCAAAGAAGTGCACTCTCGAGCATAATGTCTGATCCATGGAGGTCTGATCCTATTTTTGTTTAGTAATTGCCGCCATGACGTATCTGGCATCTGCTGCATGCGCCACAGAGCCAGAGATGCCAATTTATCACTTTTGGAGCTAGATTCGGCACTTTATAGAACAATATAGCTCTTACAATTTGGCTTTAGTCCCATTTGACAGCTGCTTTTCTGTGTTTCTGTTGCGCATTTCTTGGTGGTTTTAATTATTTCAGAGTCGTGGCATAATAAAGAGTAATAAATAAATAACAATCAGCTCCTTAAGAAAATTCCAGTTGGCAACTCTGCACAGACCGCAGTACTCTGTGCAGTTGGTGATTTGGTGCAAATTGCCAGGAGATTGAATAATCCCACAAAGATAAAGGACTTCGATGTTCCATGATGTTGGGTATAATCAAAGGGAGAGACAACACAAGACAGACCTTAGTTACCACCATTATTTCACGAAATAAATGAGGTACAGTAACGAGCACTAATAACTATTTAGGTATGCTTGGAATACCTAGAGACCATAAATAAATGCACAATAATCTCTCCATTGGAATTACAGTACTTCTTCGTTGGTGAATTGGAATGTTCAAAGCTTCAACTAAAGCTGTATACCTTAGTGTTCGTGACAGTATAATGGAAAAAATGACAGTTGTCGTAAAGGAGTGCAATGGTTTTATATTAGTTATTTTTTCACGACGAGGATAAGCGCGAGTCATTAGTTAATCGGAATATGACGTCATGACACAAGGGAAACTCGTGAGTCGTGAGAGGCTGATATTTCACAGTCATTATTTTCACTTCAACTTAATTTTTAGTTCATATATTATTGGACACATTTTTTACTATAATGTTAATCCTCTACCATTATTCTGTTTGTAACCAAATAACCAAATAAATATGTAATGAAATTAATGAGATATGAAGAAATAAATGATCACTTCTGCCGTGAATAAGTGCAATGTCTTATAACAATAAAAGCAAGCTATGACGTCATACCTTTCGGAGTGTGATTGGTTAATCGGAGGTGACGTCATGAAGATAGAAAGGCGCCTGATTGGCTGATATTTTTTATGGTGCCGAAATTAACAACAGTTTCGGAATATGCATCCCGGCCACACCTCCAGCATCGCCATACTGCCCACTCCTAGACGCTAGATGCACGTATACAGGAGGCAAAGGAGGAGGCTGAATGTGATGGCCTATTATTTCAAGCCAACTCAACTTCTGACCTGCTCCATCGTTACCAGATGTCTAGGGACGCTTTAGTTGCCCTGCAGGAGAGTGATCACACTGAGTCTTGGCAGCGGTTCACGGACAGTATTAACCAGCAAACAAGTGTGGCTTCTATGTGGCACTTAATTCGTTGGGTGGTTAAAAAGACGCCGGCCACTGCTCAAATATGCCAAACAACTTGTTGATGCCTGGTCAGAACAATCTACCCCAGCCAGTCTACCCATCCACATACAAGATGTACTCGCTTCCCGTGCTGCTATCCATCGGCTACGTCTAATGTCTGCTCTGCTGCAGGATGATGACGATGATGCAGAGCAGATAACGGAGGAGGAGTTACGCCGTGCTCTCTCCCGGGGTAAAGCTTCTTCCCCTGGTGATGATGGTATTACTTATGCTGTGGTGTGCCTACTTCAACAAGTTCTTGGGAACCCCTTACTTCAACTTTACAATCTTTGTCTTCGTGATGGTTGTGTACCACGAGCCTGGACCAGCAGCACTATAATACCCATCTCTAAGCCCGGCACTGCGAAGTTCAGGCCAATTTCCCTTACTTCCTGGTTTTGTAAGGTTATGAAGAGAATCTTACTTAATCGTCTCATGTACAGACTGCAGGATCGCCTTTCTCCTTGGCTGTTTTGTTTTCTTCCTCAGCGGAACACACACCACTGCCTAGTTGACCTGTACTCTCGCCTTTCCAGGGACAGAAGGACAGGGACCTTCGAAGTGCCTTCGATGTTGCTAATAGAGACGTCATTTTGGATCAACTGGTTGACTTTGGTATAAAGAGTAATCTACCAAGGTGGATTCGGGGCTACCTCAGTAACAGGACCTCCCGTGTGTTTTTCAGTGGTTGCGTAGTTTTCATCTTGGTACGCCTCAAGAGGGTGTTCTCAGCCCAATGTTATTTAATGATTTGATGCATCGGCTGCTCACTTCTCTCACTGATATTCCTGGAACAACAATTACGTGCTATGCTGATGATATCTGTGTTCATTCTACCTCACCAAGGGATCTCCAGCGGTTTCTTGACTCCTTCTCTGTGGTCTCCTCCACTGTGGCATTATTGTCTCACCAGATTAGAGTAAAATATTCTCCCGCCGCCTTCCTCAAGCTCGGCCAGTGTTCACCATTGGAGGGACTGTCATTCCCATGTGTTCCCAGTACCGTTACCTGGGTGCGCCAGTCAATATTTGGCCAATTGTTCCTGCCAGACCTCAAGACCACCCTATTATCCAGAACTTGTTGGGTCGTCTCCAGCACCGACTTACACCACTTCAATGGCTCTCTAACAACTCCTCAGGCATCTCCATCCCAGTAGCCAGGACCATCTATATTGCTTTTATCTGTTCAGTTGTTGATTACCTCTCCCCTGCTCTAATTCAACTTCCCAGGGCTACTCTTGAAACTTTAGACAATTTTCAGAATAGAGCAATGAGGATAATTCTCGCTGTCCAATGTCGACCAGGATAGTGAACATGCAGCGTGAGTTGCGTCTTCCCCCATTAGTGGAGAGAAATTATTCTAATGTTACTTGCTTTACTGTCAAGTGCCTCCATTTCCCACATCTTTCACCCCATTACTCTCAGTTAGTCAGAACTTCTCTTCGACCAAAGTAGCCGGTCCCTCCCATACTGCCTGCTGGACGTACTCTTATAAGGTATATGCTCCGTAGTCTTACATAAGTTTAAAGACACGAGTTGTGTCAAGTATAACCTGTAACTTGTAACTGATATATAAGCTACATCAATAAATAGAAACAAGTCCATGAGTTTACTCTAAACCTTTGAGTACTATAATATATTCCCCAGTAGTAAGACTAATAAGGGCACTTCATCAACAGTATAAGTGAGTAAGTTTGTTGAAGTCAAAGACTACACAAGAAGGGTGGTAAGCCCAAGAGAGTAAGTAAGAGTTGACTGAAACAAGTACACAGACGGATGGTAAGCGTCTACAGATGGTTGGTACAGTTGGCTAGTAAGAGACAGCCATACTGAACTATAATTGAGAGTCCGGTTGGTATTTCCACAGACAGAGAGAAGCACAGATGTGGACCCCAACGGCTACTTGATGGTAGTAGCGGCGGATACATAATGAGTGCCTCGTGCTTACACCATAGAGCACTACTGCCTGGCCTGCCTCACTGTCAGACACTTGCTGCCCCGGGGCCTGACACTTGATGTGGTTTGTTGACACCTGCTGAACCATCAGGTTTGGGAGGAGCTTCTGGTACGCCACCCTCGTTTTGGTGGATTTAAGTAGATCATAATGTAAATATTTGTCTGAATGCTTGTGCTTCATTCTGTTATGTTTTCATGATGTGTGTGTGTGTGTGTGGCTGTAGTAATTTAATTCTCATGGGTTCTGCCTACCTGTATGTATGGTTGCATGCCTCTTGATTGACGCTACGGCGCAATTAATTAAAAAAAAAAAAATCATCTCCCCAATCTGCTCCTCCCCCCAGCCCTGTCTCACCTACGGACCATATTTTAAGTAGTATATATTACAATAGGCTACAAAGCTTTTGATAGAATATTGTGAAATTGTAAATAGCATTATAATTAAAATATAAACAAGTATTTATCATACAAAAGACATACTTTAGATACTTATTTTAACATCAATAACACTGTAGGTCAATAACGGCAATAATGAAAAACGAAAAAATGTCTGAGGTGAGGCACTGTGTATAATTCGTTTATGAGATGTGTCAATATGATCATACAAAATTCATATTGCTTACGTATACATAACCACTTTGTAGTTTACGAATAAACGTAGTGATTGAATAATTGCCTGAAGTTTTAAAAGTATTGTATTGCATAACATAGACACATAGTTAACATACATAATATGTGAAGTGAATGCCATCGTCATCTCTTTCCTGCCACACGTGTCTACAGTGTTAGGAAGTCGGTTAATTAAATAGTGCAACGGAGAAATAATAAGTATTGTTATTTGCCTGCATATTTACTCGAGAGATAACATTTATTTAAGTATATCACTGTCTAAAGATGTTTGTAATTTAGTTACACAGTTGTTCAATGACGACTGTGCTACGAGGGTCGTTTTAGATAAGAGGCAAATATAAGAAGCAAGATAAACTAAGTTTACTTCACTCACGTCCCTTGTTATACAACTTGGTAACAATAGAGTGGAAAGGAGATGTTATATTATAAATATTATAAATATGAGGAGACCAAGATTTTACCTAAATAAAAATAAAAATAAAATAAAAGATGAGATAATGCTCGTAATCATGAATAGAATAAGGGAATCTTAAACAGTTCAAACTCGCCGGGTAGAAACAACCGTGAATGTGCTTGTTTGGACGATGGTGGTGTTTCCCTTCCATTAGCTCGGGACTGTACTTAACTTTTATTAGTTAAGTTTAATGTTATAGTTTGTGGTACGGGTTTATAGAAAACTTGTGGTTAGTAAACAATTGCGAAGATCTAGTGTGTAAAGTTAAACTCTTAAACATTTGTTTTCATAATGTGACAGTATTCTTAAAGTAATTATTCATCTGTAGGCCTTGTCATCATTTGAAAGCGCCACAATTGACAAATATGTACTAAGGTTGGCACCCACACACATGTCTCTTCCCTGAGCTTCTGATTAATTAAGATTTCAGTATGCTAACCATTCGATAACCTTCTAACAGATATTAATAAAAACAATGGCAGTGTCTGATGTAGTTTGAGTTACTTCACGCTGCAAGAAAGAAGATATTGGGAGCCTGATGCAAGGATCAATAATGTACAGTCTGCGGCAATAGTCCTATTGCTACACCTTCCAAGTCATGAAGTACAGTATGGAAATATAAGCTTTACAAGCTCGCAAATTGATAATCTAGAATAGATTCTTAACTTACCCCTGGATATTGCAATGCTGTATGATGAATGTGTCGATGTAATATTATCCTTCAAGAACCTATTAGTGACGCGACACGACTTTTACCGTCGACTGTACAATGATTTGTTGCACAGCTGGTTATGACTACACATACACTGAGTAAATACACTTACTTCTAAGAGCCCAGGGGGATGACATATCTCCAAGGGAGGCGGACATGTTAGCCAGAGCTTGGCCACACGAACTCTCGGGTTGAACAGACACTGGTAGATACAACTTGGCTATTTCTCCCATACCCACTTGCTTTATTAGGTCTTCACTCACATCATCTGAATAATAGAGAAAGAAAATCTTTATACTATTAGGTGTACAAAGATGAACATTTTGGAAGGTCTAGCGGGGTTGAATGTAGTCGCTGATGATTAAAGTTACTACGGGAATATTTTCCTTTTAATCATTAGGTTATGCTTCTTTATTGGAAGAAATACACACTTACATAGTACAATAGCATGAATATACACACTTACATAGTACAATAGCATGAATATACTGTATGTATGCGGATGCATGATATAAATACACACATGTAAATGGGACTGTAAAATTAAGTGCACTGATATCATCTACAATCGGCACAGCATATTACGAATATAGAATGACATACATGGAGGGATGAGCATTTCGTAAAATGATTGATTGCTTGATAGATGCCACTAGGCAGGTATCAGGCGGCGCAACAGCTAGGGTCATATACCGCCCAACATAATAATAAAATCTAAGGATTCTAAAATATGGTCATTTATATCATTCATAAAATATGTATACATATTAGTCAGGCTTCAATACCCCTAAAGAAAGTTGCAGCATGAATAAAAGGACATACAACAACCTGATTACACTACTTAAAATAAATAAGAGTAAAAATTTTGTTTTAACTTATTAAATACGAAGCCATGAAAGTAATAACATTCACAACTTGTGAAGGAAGCCAACCTCCTCCAAAAAGGAGAGGGTGCTCCATCCCACACTGCAAGCCTCCTCCCCAAGCACCTGGGAGAGACTGCAAGAACCGTCCCCCACCCGGAATTTGGAGAGGTAGATATGGAGCCCTCTACATTAAAAATACATAAGTCAATCGTGTGGTCAATGCGGAGACGGGCAAGAGCCGTCTCCCACTGGGGTGAGAAACCCAGGCTTTGGCCGATGCCGCGGAGCTCATTAGCACCGACATCGTCCCATCTGTCCTACCAGCAGGAACGAACGCATAATCTATGTAGGGTCGAAGTAGGTACGGGATAATACCTGGCAGGATGCCGAGCACTGGTGGCCACAGCCTTAACCATCTGTGACTCTGTAGTCCCAACGTCCCAGGAGGACAAGCCACTCAAGAATGGCCAACACCAAGGGATGGGAAGAGTTAAAATTACCCAAGGCCCTCAAGGCACTACAGGAATCGCTAAAATTAGTAAAAGAAGGCTGAGGGAGGGTAAAATTTACATAGAGGGCATATAAAATGGACGGGAGCTTAGCAGTAAAAATAGACGTGACAGAAAGGACACCATGATAACAATCAGCATCAGACTTTGACCCATCAGTGTATACAGGCAGGGATCTTCTGTGGGAGTTGGCATGTTCTAAAAATAGGGAATGAGCCACTAAACGAGGAAAAGATTCGTTTTTGTCTGAAAAGCAAGTGCAGGTGTGAACTGGGAGAAGTCACAGAGCCACCCTGGGGACCCGCACAGGACAAATTTGGAAGTCATCAATGCCCAACTCATTCATAGCCTTACTAACCCGAAAACCAAGGGCCATTATTCCCAAGCCTACACCCCTCCATTACCATCCACCCTATTTACTCCTGGCATGTGTTTCGGATATGCGAGTCGAAACTGGATGTTCACACTTTGTGGGATACAAACATTAACAACGCTGAGGGATGAATGTGCCAGTGGAGGAGACTGTATGGTTTAAGTTGTGTTTCTGAGCAATTATATATAATAATAATAATAATAATAATAATAATAATAATAAAGTACAAACCTGTGTGCACTGTTGAGTGATCCAGAAGTTGGTGTGACCAGCACACCTTTGATATGAGGACCATTACCCCCACCAGTGTCCACCAACATGTCCTCACTCCGCACTCCATCATCACAGTCTGACTCATGCTCCACCTACTGTACTCTTTTTATCTACTTCATAGTTGTGCAAGACTTCCGGGCCACTGCTGTCCATTTCAAGGACCGTGAGTCATCGTTTATCTCAAATTTCTTTCAAACTAATTAATCGCTCGGAATGGTACAGTCACGAGCACTAATAAATATCCAGATGTGCTTCGAATACCTAGAGACAGTAAATAAAGGTATAATTAGATCTCCATTTGTCGGTGAATTGAACTTTTCAAAGCTTCAACCAGACCTGTATACTTATTAGTGCTCGTGACTGTACTTCGATGCAGTGTACAGTTGGCTCCACACCCGCGTTTCTCCTCTCGCGTTATAAATGTTGGGCCAGTCAGAAATTCGAATCCCGATCCACAAGTTAAAAAATTCGAAACATTCATATCCTTAGAGTGAAATATATGAATGTTTCGAATATTTTAACTTGTGAATCGGGATCCGAATTTCTGACTGGCCCAACATTGGCAACGACAGGGGAGAAACGCAGGAGTGGAGATAACTGTACAAGACACCACCCGCTTATTATTGGTACTATAGGACTTGGCCAGATGGAATTAGTGAAGGCGTTTACTCTTGACACACATGGACTTGCCAAGCATCGTCAACGTATTCATACGAACGTCCTTAATCCCCCATCCAGTCTCTCTCCCTTCCCCACTCCTTCATCCCTCATTCCTGGCCTCCCCATTGACCCCCTGTCCACTCTATTATGTTATAATAATTAATAGAGGATGTCATAAATATTGTATGTCCTGAAGTTATATAAACGGGAGTAGGCTAAAGAGCGTATGACCTTCACCCTATTCACCTATGAACCTACTATCACGATATATTAATTCCTTTATCGACGTTTACTTCGAGCAGGTAAGATAAGGTATCTAAAAAAATTACACAGTTTAACTTACAAACCAGTTTATAATTAACACTACGTAAGAATTTTTTTTTATTATTATTAATTACGCCGTAGCGTCAATCAACAGGCATGCAACCATACATACAGGTAGACAGAACCCATGAGAATCAAATTACTACACACACACACACACACACACACACACACACACACACATCATGAAAACATACAGATTAATATTTACATTATGACCTACTTAAATCCACCAAAACGAGGGTGGCGTACCAGAAGCTCCTCCAAAACCTGATGGTTCAGCAGGTGTCGACAAACCACATCAAGTGGCAGGCCCCGGGGCAGCAAGGGTCTGACAGTGGGGCAGGCCAGGTAATAGTGCTCTATGGTGTTAGCACGAGGCGCTCGACACAAACGACACTCAGTGAAGGGAGGCTCACCCACTACGTAAGATTAATTAGTAGGTGCCACTAGGCATCTGGCTGCGCAACAGATAGGGTCATATACCGCCTAAAATAATATTAAATCCAAAGGATATGGTCATTTACATCCTCAAGCACGAGGGATAAAAGGAATACAGGGATAGCTGAGGACAGAAGGCGGAAAGGTTGACAACCACCATTATTTATTGTCTAATATATCCAAAGGATAATAAACAGTTGTCTATCCCACTGCGGTGGTCAACAAAAGACAATGCCTTTATAAAAAGGATAAAATGTAACAGATATTCTATTTAATATTTGATTGTTATTATTTTTCTACTATAATAATCTCCTTCGTTTGTGTTTCCCTCTTCCCCCTCACCCTCTCCTCAAATCATCACATTTGTCTCTCCTATATCCACCTATGTTGATGCAGTATGCACTTCTTTAAACTATTGCTGTTTCGACACCGTCCACAGTATATACTTCATTCATTCCTCCTGAAGCACGTCTCCTCTACCTGAGTAACCTGATCATTCGGTTTCCTCCCTCCCACCACCAGGATTGCTGCACACATTGCCTCCTATATAGCTCCGCCCACATTTCTCTCCTCCTCTCACACTAACATCATCCCTACCTCCACCAGCAACTGTGCCAGATCCGACGAGTCCTAAGCCAAGTCGCTGATGGATAGGGTGTTGTCGCTTGATCTGTCTGGAGCTGTACAGTACATGAGCATGGATATTCGTCGAAAAAAACACATTGTTATTGTCCTGTAAAGTCATGGTCTAATGTACTGCAACATCTTCCAATGAGATGGCTTCGAAAAATGATCCGAAACTATAGCTGTTGGTGTGTGCAATTTTGGTTCATAAAATTAACTCAAATAGATCGCTTTTATTCACCAGGTTGCAGTACATTAGACCATGACTTTACAATCGGCGGCAAAAGTCCTGTCGCCTCACCTGCTTCACCGAGACAGGCAGTGTTCATGGACTCGAGAAATATACACACTCAATAATCTCGAGTCTATGAACATCGCGTGCCTCGGTGAAGCAAGTGAGGCGACAGGACTTTTGCCGCCGACTGTAAAGTATTGGTAACACTGACACAGTCATATAATTCAACATCCATAATGCAGGTAAAAGAATCACACCGCTGCTCAAATAGAAGAGAAACTGTATCTTTTGAAGTCATAATATCCGAGGCATCAACATTCACTTCACGCCCTTCTGATATTCCCAAAGGAAGCTTGCGAAGGGGAGCATCTGTTGAATCAAAAGATTCATCCGAGCCACGAGAATGCTTCTGGTAAAATTGAGAGGAAAATATGGATGATGAGTCCACAGAGACCGTTCTTTGCAAGGAGGAACGTCCATGGAGTCTAGTGTCTCAGAGGAACCACAAAGACGTCTCTGTTGCAATTTAGTTAACTTGGGTTTCCTTTCTGGAGAGTGTTTGGCAGCGTGAACCTCTACCACATGAACACCTTTATTTAAAGCCTGAGAATTTATATCAATTGAAGGGTCACCAGAATGAGTATCTGATACAGTTTCCAAGACAAAGACAATATTATGTTGTGAAACCGTCGAAACTAGAGTAAGAAGCAGCTGCTTCTTGAGAGAGTTGAGAGGGTGCTGCAACCGATTTAGATGATGTCGACGTGGAATCATGAGGGCTTATAGGTCCTAACTCCACCATCCTTTTGTCGCCTGAAGTTGAGTTGCCGTCTGGCACTACCAGTGCTGATGAATTGGGAGATAGCCAAGTGGAGGATATCCTGATCATGGAGGTACACCCGGAAGTACTAATTGGGAGCTTGACGTTCTGGTTGTTTATCATTAACACAGAGAAATTCGTTTTAAAAAGCAGCTCCAATGGCTCGAAAGTTTGCACACAACGGTACTAAGACCCCCTTCCCCAACATATCACGGCCCAGACACCCAACCATCCATTACAATTACAGGACGGGTCTCTCTGGCGGACAGCACTGTTGAGTGTTGGCTCGTACTGGAAACCTATTGCATGAGAACCATTTAGTCTGGTCTCTCACTGGCGACCTTTCTAGCATAGGAAGCCCTCTCTCCCCGAAATCGGGGCAAATTAGGAGCCGGTGCCCTCTTTAATCTAGCTTGCCAAGTCTCAGAGACACGCAAGCCCTCCCCCCCCCCTCCACCCACCACCAAAAGGCGGTTTCCGCTAGGGGGGAGTATTTGATTATATAAATCAGCTCCCTCATGTATACAAGCCAATAATACTGATTTCTCTCTCTCTCATGATTATAGTTTCTTGACCACTCTTATCTTATCACTAATACCAGGCTCCACATGTTACAAATTGATTACTTCATACATTGGTGATTAGAATGTTATTGACTTTACTTATTCTGTAGACTCTCGCTATTCTATGTTTGTTTGGTATACCTATATCCATGGCCACTTCATATTACACTCATTGAAGTCCACCAAATGCTTTACCAAGCTTCTGCTACTCATTACTATACATATTAAGTTACCTAAATCATAATAACATAAGAATTTAGAAAATGTCTGTTGGTCCAGTGTGCATTAGTCACGGGTCAAAGGTAGACTTTTTGAGTTGTGGTTAAGAAAACTTGAGAATACAAATGAATATATATATATTAAAATATGTACATGTAAATAACAGCAGTTTTTCAATATTCCTCTCAATACGACCCGGGGCCAACACACTAATACCCCCACGTCTTGACACTCTTAATTCCGGGGCTGGAGTTCCCGGCTTCACTGTATTATGTTCCGGGCTTGGAGTTGCCGTTTCTTCTATAAATCCGGGCCTGACGTTCCCAGCTCCACACTCAGTTGAGTTAGTTCCAGCTCTGGTCTGTACTATTCCGCGGCTGGTCTCTTTAGACTCTCCTACTGACTGTATATGCCCCGTCTGGGTCATACCATGTTTTAATTGTCTTCCTTGAACCATCTAAGGTCAAACATAATATATAAATCAAAACAACCCTTACCCCTAAACAACCACTTAACCTAAACAATTAATTAATTCACAATACACAAATAACATTATATGTAATATCTATTCACCGGGACAGACCTCTCTGCTCCCTCATTTGAATCGATTGTGACACCCAGTTCTTTGTAGTTCCAAATATCTGTTCAACCTAATTTTAATGTCAGTCAGTGTTTTAGCGTTTCCTACCTCTCTTGGATGCTCATTCCACGTGTTCACTACTCTATTCCCTAAACAGTTTCGTGTTTAAACCGGTGTTTCCTTAGTTTAAATAAATTTGAGGGTGTTCTATCTTAGCTACTTACTCTTAATACCTTGTTTGAATCTACTATGTTTAATCCTTTCATTCATTTGAATACATAGATCATAATATCACCTCTCACTATGTGTCTGTCAAGAGAGTGCATATGAGAGATTTCTAAGGTTACGAATTATTTTTGTCATTCTTTTGTGTACACACATCAAAAATTTGCACACTGACTGCGTATTGCTTTCCCATTGACACACTGCTGGCTATAGTGCAGTCCCTACAAATCTGCCAAAAGTGGCTACATTTTCCCGGAATTCCTCCATCCACAAACTGGCAGAGACTTGCCAGATTCGCAAGATGTTATAATTATACATAATATTTATGGGTATACTAATAATTGGTTGTTGTATACCTTCATTTTGACATAGAACTATTCAATACTATTTTAGAAACTTTTGAATACTGTAGTTAACGATATGTTGGCATAAATAATGAAAGTAACCTAATGTAGTTAAATCAGCTGTAAACATACGACGACGACGACTCACGTCTACTCTTCACATTTTATATTTAATTTATTTGATTTCGAGTCACAATCTGTCCCTACACATGTACAGCCACGCACCAAAGTTTCTGTACCCCCTCAGTGGAAGTCAGGGTCAGAGAGCAGAGAGGGTAGGTAAACGGACGGTAGCCACCACAGTGTTCTCAACTCTAGCCAAGATAGTATTCCCGAACCATGAGTTGTGAGCTCCATATGAAGCATTCACTGGTGAGAGGGAGAGTCAGAAAAAGGGATAAGTGGAAGGTATAGTTCTCAATCTCCACATCCTGTCTGCTTAAATATGTGTTTTATTATTTTTACAAACTTAAAAATAGTTTAGTTCTATTTTGTTATTGTAGTTATTATAATCATCATCATCATATGTTGTCGCGCCAAAACCGTATCCACTTTAGGTCAGTCATTTGGTTCCTTTTTATGACTCTGGTATAAGAACGGCTTTGTGCGTTGTGTAACAATTGATCTCTGAAGATTAACAGGGGCACCAAGGGAATTTTTGCTACTTGCCCCCAATGGACTAGTTAACGGTCATGTACAAAGTATATAATACAATAAAATGGGCACTCCTGATCATGGAGATACCAATATTTTTCCCATATGAGTTGAAATTCACGAAAAATAAGGGTAAATAAGTGGTGGAGAAACATCGTACCTCACACTGTTTCGTGACGTCACCAGCTCTATGTGTACCGACAGCTACTATGGACTTACTACACACAACACTAATAAATCTCTTTTCTGGAGCGTTTCCACTAATGTTTTGCACTTTGGGACAAAATACCATTGCTAGCTATTGACTGGCATGGTGAATATGAAGTATATCCTCCGTAAAAGCACAAGAATACCGCACATTTCCCCTAGACATCACAATCTCTTCTTTCAAAGGTAATAAAGCGTTGGCGCGGCCTAGGCGTCTGGTTGTTGACGTCACGGATACGCGCCATCAACTTCCATTATGTGCAACTTTGATGGCTTTTATATGCCAAACAATATATTCCTTTGTCAAATAAATTACATAACAGGACAATTGAACTTATTTATTAACGATATAAATTGTTTAATAGAACATTTTTTTGACCGTCAACCAGTCCATTATTATGATACAAAAATACAATTGAATACTTATACACATAATATGGTGTGAGACTGCTGCGATCTCCCTTATGTCATAGAGACAAAGAAGAAAAACTCGTGTGTATTCCCTCACATAGAGTATAATATCGTATCTACAGTATCTACAAACGCTTGGCTGGCCCTGATAACTGTAGACTTCTCCATTATTTGACATGGAGTAAACCTCACATTCCTCTTTGACGTGATGAAGCAACAGCTGTATCAACTTTGTTATCTCCCAGTATTTTATTTCTTATATTTATTTATTTTTTTCATTTTAGAACACATGTAAGACCACAGGGCATTGATTATACTTTGATATTGTTAAACATTTATTATTCAAATAATTGTCAACATAACATTTTATATTACAATATGGGTCTAATATCTTGTCCAGCCCACCTGGCCTCAATAACATTAATTCACTAACACGTTGGGAAGTGGGAATAGTGGAGGGGCGTGGGTCGATTCAGTTTTTCGAATCCTCAACCTACAAATAAAACAACGAGCCAGCAGTAATCGGAGAGACTGGTTGTGGTCCTTGCAGCCAGCCTCTCGGATGCTAAGTGTCCTTCCTTGCTGGGGGAGGGGGAGTGGAGAACTTTGCAATGGCTTACTATGTTTAGGGAAGTTTGGTATCATAGACAGAATGAGATACACTGTTGATGACAAAATAAAATGCTAGTTGTATCATTTGACATTTATTTGTGCAATTAAGTAGTCATATTCAGCCTGTGTTGTTAATTGATGAGTTACAACTGTGGTTATCTAAATTGCAGCAGAAGCTGGCAAACACCCCTTTACAGAATTGGAGGGAGGGGTTGTTCGATTCCCAGCTCATCTCTGGCCATGGCTCCAGCCAAGAGGGGGGATACCGACTGGTGCACGCGACTGTACTCTATTCTTTTCTTCTCCACTTCCCATCCCTGCACCTCCGTAGAGTGGTATTGCATGTAGTGATGTCGGCAATACTAAATTTAAGGGTTTGTGCGCTCCTTCTGCAGCAGCCACTAGCTTTCAGTTCTTTAACTGTTCCTCTGTTCCTTCTATTTCCATCCTGCTTGCAGTTTCACCTCTTTGTCACCATTTTCGGGCGCTATATGACCTCGCTGTTACGGCACATGATATCAATCAATTAATCGTCTGGACCAGGAGATTTCTGTGCCTTTAATCTGTCTCTCTCTTTTAACACATCATTTCTGTTGATGTCCACTAGGCCTACACCTAGGACACTGTCATTACTACCATTAGCTTATAGACAGTTTAGGCTGATGCTATTTCTGCTATATATACTGAGCATAGGTTAAAAGAATAGTGTGTGTGTGTGTGTGTTACAGGCTTCTGTTATTCATTACCATGCAGACTAAGACTTAGTGATATATTGAGCTTGTGTTTAATGTGTTAATTAAAAGGACAGTGCTAAATTTATTCATCTTATATCGATGTCCTACTGTAATGCATGGCAGCAAAAATAGATTAATCTAATAAATACACACAGTTAAAAGTACACTCGCGATACATAATTTCTGACCAGAGTGTGATGAGCAGAAAGCTTCGAATCGCCTGGTATTGTTCGTTTCCCCACCCAGTACACCTATAGACGCTGAGTTCGAATGCAGAGTATGTGTGTGTGGTGCCTGCCGTTCGTATCTGGTCAGAAATTACGTATCACGAGTGTACCATCTTCTAATTTGCGGTAAGCAGCTACTCACAATTGAATACAATAACATAATTATGAAAACGTTAAAAAGCAAAATATAAGACAGCAATTTGTTTGAGTTACGTGTATTGAAACTTATATCCACGACTGTACATTAGATCACCGTAAATTCCTCCAAAGTATCCCAGGAAACACGAACAGATTAACAAAATTGATGGTGGTTTGTTGCTTGGAAAAGTCTGGAGGAATCTGTTGCTCCAGATTTACTAATGCTTTACTACACGGTAAGTCCAAAATAGTGTCATACAACAGATACCTACAGTATACATTTTTATTTAATTACTTATTTATTTGTAATTGGGAGAGAAAAAAATGCATTCAATTTGCTGTTTGGATCACAGGTTCCAAAACTTTTTTTTTTTTCATAATCATAAAGAACTTATTTTTTCCAATATCTAAATACCGTTTCCTGTAAAAACACAAGTTATGTATTCGTCACTACTCATTAAAAGAGTGAAGAAATAATTGATATCAGAGGGTGAAGGGTTCTAATAATCTAATCATTTTACCATCGTCCTGTTGAGTGGTGAATGTTCGAAGTTAATTGTCAGCTAGATTTTGTACCTCAATAATCACGAATATAAAGGATATGCCTTTCTTCCGTTGCCAAACATATGATAACTATATTATTTAAATAAAATAAAATCAATCCTGCCCCCCTAGCGGGAACCACCTAGATGGGGGGGGGGGGAGGGGGAGGGGCGTGCGTGTCTCTGAGACCTGGTGTGCTAGACTAGAGGGGGCTTCGGCTCCTGCTCTACCTCGATTTCGGGGAGAGAGGGCTTCCCATGCTAATAAGGTCGCCATTGAGAGACCAGACTAAATGGTTCCCATGTAATAGGCTGCCAGTCCGGGCCAACAGTGCTGCCCTCCAGAGGGACTGCCCTCTAGGGGCTGTCCTATGTTGGATGGTTTAGTGTCTAGGCCGGGAAATGTTGGGGAAGGGGGTCTCAGCACCGTCGTGGACAATCTTTCGAGCATTTGGGGCTGCTTTTTAAAACGAATGGCCCCGTGGGGGACGAGGTACCCCGCCCTCGGCGACCAGCGCTTGGTCACCTCATCTGCCCAATAGGTAGTAGCTCTTGGCTCCTGGGGCCATTTAACCATAATATATATCATATGGAAAACGATAAGCCTCATTCTCTTTCTCGAGTCGTGGTCGACCAGGCCCTGGAGATGTCACTCTCTGGTCGTCGCAGTATACAGAAGGGCTCGATCTCCCCATGTAATTTCTATGAATAAGAAGGAGACCCAGCAGATCGAGTGTTGTGTCGACGAACTCTGCTAGCTGTTTGGAAACATTAATGTTGACTATCGTATTGTTGCCTCCATTCATTGCCTCAGTCTCAGATGTTTTTGGCAAAATGTGCCAGCACTGTGTTTATTTATTAGTGGTCAGAGTCAGTTAATGGACTCAACTAACCCAAGTTATAGTGTCCATTGCCTATCTAAAAATGCATACGTTTCCCACATAAATACAAATACAACAGATACTAGGAAATATAAAATTTAAAATTCAAGTTTCGTTTCTTGATGCGAACCAACGTCATAGCGAGGTGTAGCTTGTGAGAAGAAGGAAGGGAGAGGGTATGGGGAAACAGGAGATATGGGGATATGTGAGTTATAGTTAAAGTGGTTACAGCCAACAGGGAGCAAGTGATATATCAGCCGAGTTTTGTAAACAATCCACACGTGCTATGATATGAGTACTAAGGCTACAAGGATTTCAGCCTTGGGTAAGGGAAATTACTATATGTAGGCGATTTTTTTAACATTTATTTATTGATTTAATTATTTTTATAAATATTTGTCTGGACCACCATCGTATCTATATATATAAAACACTCCGTCTGTCTGTGTGTGTCTGTCTGTCTGTCTGTTTATCCGCTATGCACGGCCGCATCGTTTGACCTAGAGTAAATTATTTCGTCATTTTGATCGGTGAAGCCTGGGAAGCGTCCTCGGCCTACATTTTTTTTTTTAATAACCAATGGGGGGGGGGGTTGTGGGGGTTTGAACCCCTGCAGCCCAAGCCGAAGGCTGTTATTTGGCCTCAACCGAAAGATCCAAGCTTCGAATCCCTGGTACAATTTGAAAAAAAAAAATAGTTGACAAATGATACACCATTCTGACCAGTGTAGTCCCGGGAATGTCCTCGGTCTAATTTTACTTTTGGTGGATATGTGTTTCTTGAATTATCAGCTTAAAACAACTAAAGATTTATGGCTGTCTCAACATAGACTCTATGGTCTCAAGCATCAATGTAAGGCAGGCCTGGCTTGTGTTACGACCCTCAAATTCTCAATACAGTCGAAACTGCCTTCTCTACAGCGGCAGTTGGCTTTGGAACACATAGAAACAGTGACGTCCTCCATCACAAATCCATACTGCCTCTACACTGATGGCTCATTGCAAAGGGATGGTACAGCGGGTTGTGCTGTTTTCTCACCTGATATGGAGTCACCTCCAGGGGGCTGGGTTGGCCGTCGTCTCTGTAACTACTCCAGCTCAACATTGTGTGAACTGTATGCTATTCTGGATGCTGTTAGTCTTGTTTGTCAACGTGGAGTGCCATTTGTTGTGACTCCAAACCTGCCCTTCATTCCCTCTCTAGTGTTCAGCCCACACACTCTTCTGTTATTCAGCAGATTTTATTATTCTTGTCCTTATTACGACATCGTAACTTGACTATCAAATTCTTATGGGTACCATCCCATGTAGGTTTATGTCACAATGTTACAGTTGACAGACTCGCAAAGGAAGCCTGCCATCTGCCTCCTCGTGGTGTTGGACGTCCTCTCTCCCTGACATGTTACCTCTCTAGAGTCCGCTCCACTGCTCTCCTTCCTGTTCGGCGACGCAGGGATGCAGAGAGGCCCTTCAGCATCTCCATCACCCATTACAAGTCTGTCTGCCGCCACAAATATTTCTACCATCGTCGAGGCCTCATGGTTCGGAGATACAATGTAGTCTCTACTCGTTTGAGGCTTGGCTACCGGCCACCATGGCAGGTTGCTGGGATGCAGGGTGAGCTTCCCTACACTGAGTGTCGCTTGTGTTGAGCTCCTCGTGCTAACACCATAGAGCACTATTGCCTGGCCTGCCCCACTGTCCGACACTTGCTGATATTATTGATATTATTGATATGCTGGTGTTGTGGGACTTTTGTTATTGATTTGTTAGTGTTGTGGGACTTTTATTAATGATTTGTTGGTGTTGTGGGACTTTGTTATTGTTGGTGTTGTGGTGTTGTGGGACTTCTGTTGTTACTCGTTTGTCGGTGTTGTGGGTGATTGAGGGGGTGTGGGTGGACCAGGAGGAGGTATTGGGCGACGACAGAGTGGAAGCACAATACCACGACACACTGACAACAAGTAGTGGCCGGGGTTAATATCAACGAACCGAAACCAAGTGAAGAACACCACCCCTGCCTTCACACCAGCCAGGACCAGGACCACTATCACCGTCTGTACTGTATATCTACCCATGCACGTCCAGGCCTTCCATTACCCACTCCAAGCACGCCATCGTTGAATTCGGTTCCAGCTCTGAAATATTTGAGGCCCAAGACACGAGTGGAATAGAAGGGACAATGAGAAGGAATATATGCAGACATTATCGTATTACAGTGAGTTAGGTTGAGAGGATTATTTTTGTTCACATAACTAAGTAAATTAAATACAAATATACTTTTTTTTGGTCCACTACACTGGAATGCCTTGCTTGATCTTTCCATAGTATGCCAGGAAACAACTGGACTATATTGACAGAATTGGTGGAGGCCTGTTGCTTGGAATAGTTTGGAGGAATCAGTTGCATGCTCGAGATTAACCAACACTGTACACTCGCAATCCAAAATTTGTATCCTGGTCTTGTTGAAGTTTCGAATAATTTGACATACTAGTGAACCAATTACGACGCTTATCCTGTTTAATAGTCGATCAGGCTATGTTTGAGCAAGCCTGGATAAATATTTTGGATTGCGAGTGTACACTCGTGATACGTAATCCCTGACCATGCAGAGACGAACGGCAGGCACCACACATATCCTGCATTCTAACTCAGCCTCTATATGCGTACTGGGTGGGGAAATTAACAATACCAGGCGATTCGAAGCTTTCTACTCCTCACACTCTGGTCAGAAATTATGTATCACGAGTGTACATACCTTTCCCTTATATAACAACCAACTGTTTAATTAATATCATATACAGTAGTTTCCCAAAACTTACAAGGAAGCATTTTCGAGATGCCTAGACACATTACGTTTGAAGGAACATACTATGTGATTATTTACATTATGGTAATGTATGCTTAGTTCATGTTTGTTGGACTCACCAGTGCGACAGGGTTGACTCACACTGCCACACTCTTTCCCATCAACACACGTTACCTTGAAGATCATGTTGAGGTGGTGAGGGAGGGAATGACTACAATTATACAGATGGTGTGTGGTTGTGTTGTGGCCAGGTGTGGTCTCAGTCACCCTCATCCAGTCTATCCCCAACTGTGTAGGAAATATAGTAAAATAAATAGAAGTCAACATTTTTACTGACGGAGATGACAGCAGAGAATCAACGAGACAGTCAATAAGAAAAACATGTAAACTGACAGACAGACAGTAACAGGATTCGAACGACACCGACTAAAAACAAGAACATGAAGGAAAACCCTTCAAAAGCTCCGGCTCATAATGATTCAAGTGAAATGAGTGAGTGAGTGAGTGAGTCAGTTGAACCCCTTTTAAGAAGTGGTCGCCCCAAGAAGAAGAAGAACAAGAACAATAATTACGATAAAACCCAGAGCTTTCGGCTTAGGCCGGAGCTAATGATGGACAGACAAGTAAACAGACAACAAAATTATTCGAAAGACACAGACTAAATGTGATAGACAGATAGACAAATAAGTAGACAGACAGACAGACAAATAAGTAAACAGACAGACACTAACAGGTTTGCCAAAAATATATAATTATAACTGTGATAATCGATATATCGGTATAGAAGATAATTAACTCACTCACTCACTCACTCACTCTGGCATCAACTGACTGTACTATTGGTCACAAGAATTCGTACACACACTACATGATGTAGTTTTCTAGGGTTCACATCATATGGAAAATATAAGACTACGTAAGTGCAAGACAACATTATCATTTTAGGTTTGTTGTATTGTAATCACCGAGTCACTTATTAGACTTTTCACTGCAGTACTTTCACAATAATTACCTATCTTTCCATACAACCTGTGTAAGAATTCCCATGACCAACCGTATTACACACACACACACAACAACAACAACAACAACAACAACAAAACAACAACTGACCTGAATCAAGTAGTATCGTGGTGGAGCAGTAAGAGAAGGGGTGTCATTGTGTAGAACCACATGATTGAAGTCTGTAGAGAAGATGTCACACACATTCCACCTGCAACCACACGTAATCATCAGCAACATCAACATCTCCCTCTGTGGCATCGTCTTCTGAGGAGGAGTAGTCTGAGAAGGAGGTATTCTTTGGGGTGTGAGTCAATATAATCCTGGATCCTAGACCATGCCCCTGACCGCCGTCTGATGCTGTTGTTGTTGATGCTGATGGTGAGAGTGTATTGAAGATGAGTCTGGTCTCCTGTTACTCCCTTCCAATCACGTCCATCTCCATTCCAGGGAAGGTTGAGGGTTTCTTGGTGTTCTCTGTGTGCATGGATGGATGGAGGGGACAGTGAATGTATGTTGTTGTTGTCGTTGTTGCTGTTGTTGTGGTGGTGGTGGTGGTGGCTGTGGTTTTTGTTTATTTTGGTGTTTTCTGTATGGATGAGAGGGACAGTGAATATATGTTGTTGTTGTCGTTGTTGCTGTTGTTGTTGTTGTGGTGGTTGTGGTTGTTGTTTATTTTGGTGTTTTCTGTATGGATGAGAGGGACAGTGAATATATGTTGTTGTTGTCGTTGTTGCTGTTGTTGTTGTTGTGGTGGTGGTTGTTGTTTATTTTGTTGTTTTCTGTTAGGGGTGCGGGAGTAGGAAGACAGGCTTTCTACCCCCCCCAAGCTTGTCCCCCTACTCCCGCACCCCCAACCCCCCCCCCCCTAAGGCTTGTCCCCTACTCCCGCACCCCTAACAGAAAAATTGGAGATAAACGAGTAATTCAAATATTGATCTACAAAACACACACACACACACACACCTAAATGGAAGGAGTAGTTTGTTTTGTGGCATGGTCAGGAGGAATCCGTGTTGGGTTAGGTCGGTCCTTGCTATGAATAAATAAACACCAACGAACCAACTTATTACTTTTTAAACTTAGGAGTGACGAACTTTTCCTTATGAAAAACTAAGCTCCAATAAACCAACTTATTATTTTTTAAACAAAGGAGCGATTAAATGTTTAGCCCGGCCTAAGCCGAGAGCTCTAGGTTTTATCGTAATTATTGTTCTTGTTCTTGTTCTTGTTCTTCTTCTTGGGGCGACCACTTCTTAAAAGGGGTTCAACTCACTCACTCACTCACTCACTCACTCATTTCACTTGAATCATTAAGAGCCGGAACTTTTGAAGGGTTTTCCTTCATGTTCTTGTTCCTATAATAATGAAATTAATACGAGTACTAATAAACACCAAAGAACTTTATTTTTTGTCTCAGGAGCGATGAACTTTTTCTTATGATGATAAAATTTATTCGGGTCCCCAAGTGTGTGTGTGAGACTGGATTTGTCTTATTAGTTTCATTAGCGGGAATGTGATTTTTAATTCACATTTAACGATAATTATTTGACAGAAGGCTGGATAATTTCAATTGCAATCTTTCATTTCTTGACCAAAATGAATTATTAATCTTATTGTATTTCATTAATATTTATGATTGCAGACTAAATATATATATATATATATATATATATATATATATATATATATATATATATATATATATATATATATATATATATATATATATATATATATATATATATATTTAGTCTGCAATCATAAATATTAATGAAATACAATAAGATTAATAATTCATTTTGGTCAAGAAATGAAAGATTGCAATTGAAATTATCCAGCCTTCTGTCAAATAATTATCGTTAAATGTGAATTAAAAATCACATTCCCGCTAATGAAACTAATAAGACAAATCCAAGAGAGAGAGAGAGAGAGAGAGAGAGAGAGAGAGAGAGAGAGAGAGAGAGAGAGAGAGAAAGAGAGAGAGAGAGAGAGAGAGCACTACCTGATTTAGAGACAGACAGACAGACAGTGACACTACTACAACTACAACTACAACTACAACTACTACTACTACTACTACTACAACAACTACAAGTACCTGAATACGTATTTGTATCCAAGCTACATGGGTATTGTTGTGGTTAGTGTTGTTGTTGTACTTGTGGTTGTTGTTGTTGGTGGTGGTGGTGTGGTTGTTGTTGGCGTTATTGTTGCGGTTGTTGTTGGTGGTGGTGGGGTTCGTTGTTTTATTGTGGTTGGTGTTGTGGTTTGTGCTGGTGGTGGTGTTGGTGTTGTGGTTATCGAGTGTTTTCAATTCTATCCTCAACCAACTCCTCTTATTAGAATGTAGTGGAGGTGTGAGAACTAACTCCATCTCTATCAGTTCCATATCGTTGTTGCAGGTTATAGTGTGTTGGTATTGGTGGTGGTGTAGTAGTGGTTCCCTGTAGTCGTATTGACTGGGTACTGTCATCTCCTCACAATGTGTTGGGGAGCTCCTTCTGTCTGTGGCTGTTGCTGCTGCTTTACATTCTGAAACACGTGTATGCCTGAATTTTATATATGATTTGTCATATTTTATTTTATTAGTTGGATGTTGTCAGGAATTTTACACTCTGAAACACAAACACGTATATCCCTTTTTTTCTATTTTATGTATGTTTTTTATATCAATCAACATTTTGTTTTACAATTAGTTGGATGTTGTCAAGAATGTATGTCATACTAACCAATCCTCGCCTGCACTAAAGAATATGAACTTAATTGTTAAACTGGACTGACCGGTGTTGCAGAAATTGACAGGGGCACATTGGTTATCCGTTTACAGGTTAAAAATATATCCCAATTAGAAGTGATGTTAATATTATTCACCCAAATGATTGTAATAAAGTCAGAATTACAAACGTGATCAGCATAGTTGTCATTCACTCATCCAACCTATCAGTGTTTACTCGTTTATTCAGTTCATGTTATCACTTATTGAGAATAATTTCTACAATTAGTGTAGTAGGATGGTAAGAAATAGGTAGAGAGATATAGAATCATAGATAGTTTCTTTTACCTTACAATAAGTAAAAATACATTAAATGTGGCATAGGTTTCATATTTCTAACGCCAACACATTACCAACATAATCGTGTTTCTTCACTGTTCCTGTGTTTCTTACTACGAATATTGAAGCAAATGTGGTCACATCTGAGCTTGTATGTGCCAGGCTCACAGCTCCCTCTTCTCTGACCTCATATAAGGCGCTGCAGACTAGATGATGAGATACGAACGACACATCATCACAAAACTGTTGCCAATTATTATGCATTTTATATATAACTACTTTGTGTTGTACCCGGTGGGCCGGCGTTGATCGGGTAAAAAATAAGATACCTAATATTTGGAGAACAAAAAGTATGTTGGATTAAGATTCATCATATGCATAAGTTGTAAAAGCAATCACAAATTTTCCTCCTGAAGGGGTGGTCAAAATGTGTTCCCGGTGGGGATATATATCCCTATTTATTCTGGTAAATCCCCACTCCTCAGTGAGGGGGCTGAGTTGAACTCCTCACTGGCAAGCTCGCCAGCAGCTAGAAAGAGCAAATAAAAAAGTGTTCTATTTTTTTTTTTCCCTAAAACCATCCTTGGGTCACCCTGATTAAGAAAATGTATATAGGTTCGTGGATCTTGCTCTGATGGTTAGGGCGTGATGAGGTAACATTACATACTTCTCTCTTTTATATATAAAGGTGGCAGATATTAAACACTTATTGCATGGATCAGGTTAAACAAAGGTCAGCCTGTTATGATACTTTATGGTTCGAAACATTCAACAACAAAGTTCACTTCATGTGCCACTGTATCGAGGTTACTTATTTCACACACGTGGATTGTTTCGAGGCAAATCATCACAGTGGTGCCACATCTCCTAAAACGTGCGAACCCCTGTACCACGGGGCAGTGCTGGCGAGTGTACAGTTGCCAGAAGAAGTATTGTGACAACTATTGATACAACATTAAATATATTAATGTCCATACTTGTTTGTAAGGATTATAAGTATGTATTACAAAAGGATATGTATATTTCCTTCTGTTATACATGCTTATAAGTATTACAGAATGATATGTATATTTCCTTCTGTTATACATGCTTATAAGTATGTATTACAGAAGGATATGTATATTTCCTTCTATTATGCATACTTATAAGTATGTATTACACAAGGATATCTATATTTCCTTCTGTTATACATGCTTATAGTCCGTACCAATAGTTGTGGATATTACTAGGGTTATAGATCTATCAATAGTTATCGTAATATCTTCATTATTATTAATTGTTGTAAGTTCATCACATTTGAATGAAGTGGATTTGAACTTGTATTTACTTCCACCAGATTGAACCAATTTGATCGGCACATACACACACACTTTTTTTTTCTTAAAAAAAAAAAAAATATATATATATATATATATATATATATATATATATATATATATATATATATATATATATATATATATATATATATATATATATATATATATATATATATATATATATATATAATAATAATAATAATAATAATAATAATAATAATAATAATAATAATAATAATAATAATGTTGATAGTAGTAGTAGTAATAGTAGTAGTAATAGTAGTAGTAGTATATGAAGAAAAAATATAAGGCTGAATGAAACTCATATATTTCAGTGAATAAATTTATACATAATATTATACACTCTAAATACTTCACATGTATACAAAAAATTCAAAATATATGTATACAAATATTCAGTATAATTATATATATATGTATACAAAAGTTCAAAATGTATGTATATAATAATAGAAGTTTAAATATATGTATAAAATCATTCAAATCTATGCATATACAAAAATTTCAAAACATGTGTATGAAAAAAGTATCAAATTATGTGTTTAATAAAAAAAAAAAATCTGCAAATTTATGGAACAAAAGTTTTAAAGAAACTTGATCGAACATTAGATAAACAAAATATGACTTGATACAGAAGAAAACAACTATGTGTGTGTGTGTGTGTGTGTGTGTGTGTGTGTGTGTGTTGTTATACCTGATAATTATAACTGTGTGTTTGTGTGTGTGTGTCTCTATCTCTGTCTCTCTGCGTGTGTGTGTAGGTTACTGGGGTTCAACTGAGACAAAGCCATTCAGAACTTTGGGACTCTTCTCACAGATGAAGCGAAGTGAGTGGCTACAACTCTTGTTCCAGTACCTATAGTGGAAGAAAGGAATTGTGTTGGTGGTTATTAGGTGTGTGTGTGTCCCATACTTCTTTTTTCTTTCGTGCTTATTGTCCCACCTCTCTCTCTCTCTCTCTCTCTCTCTCTCTCTATATATATATATATATATATATATATATATATATATATATATATATATATATATATATATATATATATATATATATATATATATATATATATATATATATATATATATCTCACACGCAAGTACAGTACGCAAAATTAATATACTCTCTCTCTCTCTCTCACCTCATCTCTCATCTCTCGTTTACTTACTTGAGTGTGTTAGAAGTTTAGAACAGAAGTAAGCACACAGACACACACACACATACAAACACCTCTCTCTCCATCCCTCATCTCTCATCTCTCATTAACTTACTTGAGTGTGTTAGAGCAGAAGTAAGCACACTGCCCCATGGCCTTGGAAGGGTTGCTACGTCCCCACCACTGAGGAGCCACACTCATTCGGGGCTGGGTAGCGGTCCACACCCAACGACCTCCTTCTGTCCTACCCGAGGTCCAGTAAGTCCCGGCATCTGTCACACGAAAAAGTAAACATGGGTGGATTAAGTTGGTTGGGTTATTGGGTGATTAAAAGGGTGATTAGTTGGTCCTGGCATCTGTCAGAGTAAAAAGTAAACATTGGTTAGCTGAGTTGGTTGGTTGGTTGGTTGATTGATTGATTGATTGACGGTAATAAGTAAACATTGATTAATTGAGTTGGTTGATTGATAGATTAGTTGATTAATTAGGTGAATAAAAGGGTGGTTGATTAAAAGGCTGGTTGGTTGATTGATTATAGATAGATTGATTGATTGATATATATATATATATATATATATATATATATATATATATATATATATATATATATATATATAAGTGCCGCAACAGCGAGGTCATATAACGCCAGAGGAAGGTGATAGAGAGGTATGACAGCAAACAGGAAGGAAATAGTTACATAGAGTTACTTACATACACAGGCCACACAGACATTATTGCCCATAGCGAGGTGGTCTGGCCTTAATATTAATACCCAATAAAACAGAATTTCCGTTTTCAGCATTGGTGTTATTTAATGTGGGATATGTGTCGGTCTAACCTGTTTTTAAACATTTCAATTGAACTGCTTTCTATAACATGTTCAAGGAGATTATTCCATTTATCTACTACTAGTAGTAGTAGTAGTAGTAGTAGTAGTAGTAGTAGTAGTAGTAGTAGTAGTAGTAGTAGTAGTAGTAGTAGTAGTAGTAGTAGTAGTAGTAGTAGTAGTAGTAGTAGTAGTAGTAGTAGTAGTAGTAGTAGTAGTAGTAATGGTAGTATTAGTTGTAGTATTAGTAGTATAGTATAATAATAATAATAATAATAATAAAAATAACATTTACTCACAATTAACGTTAATATAACCCAGACAAAAAATAAATAAATAATAATAATAATAATATAAAGCTCGTCTACTCACAGTTGGCGTTGATATGACCTAACAGTGCGTCATACTGATCTTGGGTAATCACTGAGGTGAGGCGAGTTGGGCTCCCTCGGATTGACACACTTGACAGGCCGTGTCCCAGTTACAGCGATTCTGGTGGAACTTGTAACACTGGCCAGCGAGGATGGTGTATGTCTCATCACACTTTTTCACTATCACGCCTGAGAATGTGTTGATAGATAGATAGAGAGGGAATTGTTTGCCAAAAACTGTGTGTGTGTGTGTGTGTGTGTCACAAGTTAAATCCTCTCACACACAATTTAACTTCTCTCTCTCTCTCTCTCTCTCTCTCTCTCTCTCTCTCTCTCTCCCTCTCTCTCTCTCTCTCTCTCTCTCTCTCTAGTATGACACCTGTAATGCAGACAGAGAATATCATACACACACACACACACACACACACACACACACACACACACACATACCCTACATTCGAACTCAGCCTCTATAGGTGTACTGGGTGGGGAAATGAGCAATACCAGGCAATTCGAAGCTTTCTGCTCCTCACACTCTGGTCAGAAATTATGTATCACGAGTGTACAGTCGTGGTCAAATATAATCATCCCTATAGGGGTAACTCACGTAAGATTTTGACAGCTTTTTTCTGTTCCTTAGCTGATAAACTTTCGAATAAATAGGTTAACTACTATCTTTTAATTTAATAAAAGCAGCTATGCACTACTTAAAACAATAACACACACACACACACACACGTTAACTATCGTCTTTTGATTTAATATAAGTAGCTACACACTACTTAAAACAATAACACACACACACAGGTTAACTACCATCATTTAATTTAATACAAGCAGCAGCTACACACTACTTAAAACAATAACATCATAAATTATGTGGACGTGAAAACATTAGACAGTAAATTGTTTGAGATACCCATATGTGGATGATTATTATTGATCACGAGTGTACAGTTACCAAAAAAGGTATTGCGACAACTATTGATGCAGCATTAAATATATTAATGTCCATAGTTGTTTGTAGGGATATATATAAGTATGTATTACAGAAGGATATGTATATTTCCTTCTGTTATACATGCTTATAAGTATGTATTACAGAAGGATATGTATATTTCCTTCTGTTATACATGCTTATAAGTATGTATTACAGAAGGATATGTATATTTCCTTCTGTTATACATGCTTATAAGTATGTATTACAGAAGGATATGTACTGTATATTTCCTTCTGTTATACATGCTTATAAATATGTATTATAGAAGGATATGTATATTTCTTTCTGTTATACATGCTTATAAGTATGTATTACAGAAGAATATGTATATTTCCTTCTGTTATACATGCTTATAAGTATGTATTACAGAAGGATATGTATATGTACCAGTCCTGATTCTAGTCTCTTCAAAGAATCTGGTACAATACTTTGTTGTTGTAGTGGGTTGTTGGTTGTTGGTTGTTGGTAGCGAGTTCGGCGGCGTGGTGTTCTTAGGTAATTGATTTCACAAGTTTCTTATTCAAGGCTTAATACATTTATTTATATACACTTATATCTACACAGGGAATGATACTGATGTGCCTGGTCTTATATGTATATAGTCTCTCTCTGTGGAGACAAGCCTATAGCCCTTGGAGACAGTTTAAGTTATCCTAAAAACATGTGTCTTTCCCTTGCTTATATCTATTCCAAAACTCAAGAGTTGACATATATGGCTATAATATCTGTTGTCTTATTTCCAGTTGGAAAAGAGGGCGGTCTAGTTTATGGCCACACCCCTTTTCCTTCTCTTACATTTATTCTCCTCTCTCTACTTCCTTAATCATTTATTCTCCCTTTCTCTCTCTCTCTGTGATGCTAGAGAGAGAGGAAAGGTTTAATAGTTTCTGCTCTCCTCTTACCATAACTGTAAACACGACTGCGTCATTGGAGACGGTCAGCTAGGGTCACTCTGTGTACGTGTGTATGTATGTTTGTTGGAGAGAGAGAAAGTGATATTTGAATCTCAGTCAGATCAAGTAGTTAATTAGTCTGTGTGTATGGATGTATGTGGAATTGGACCTACCAGTCAGGTCCACACTGCACGTGGTCGTGTGTGTATAGGGAGTGTTGTGTGTGTGATGGAGTGAGCGAAAAGACAGACAGCTGTCCTACAGTGTCTTATATCTGTCTGGCTATTAACGACTTTGCTATCTGATCTGTTGTTCCTTGTAGATGCTTTTGTGCAGGGTACAATGCTCGG
The DNA here is from genome assembly GCA_034508575.1 of Petrolisthes manimaculis. Taxonomy (NCBI): domain Eukaryota; kingdom Metazoa; phylum Arthropoda; class Malacostraca; order Decapoda; family Porcellanidae; genus Petrolisthes; species Petrolisthes manimaculis. Next base: position 18,902 of record JAWZYT010000298.1, on the reverse strand, counting down.
ACCGGCTACCCTACGGCTGGTCCCCAGACGTAATGCTTTATGCTTTATTTAATTGAAGACCAGCTCACAATATTTGGTAGGGTACATATAGAGCCTAAAATAGGAACAATGAATACATGTATAGTAACATAAAAATAGACATAAGACATCGGCACACCTTATATACAAATGAACATAGACAGTATCATCAATACATGAACATTAAAACATGAATATGAATACATTGTTACAAAACATTTTTCATCTTAAAATTAATGTGTTTAGCTAGGTGCATGTTATTGTGTGTATTTAAGCTAACCTATGCTACACATTAATGAGGGGGTACCGTGGTGCTATAATGTGGCTGTAATAACAGCTATATGTTATTTTCCCATCAAAAAATAAATCAGTCTACGTTGATAGAGTTCTCTTATACAATACAAAATATGACAGTAGACTTTTCCTATATAACATAAAAATATTATATTACATGCCCGAAAGATAAGACATGGGATAATAATCATTGGTACCCAGATTTATTTTGATCAATATATGGAGTAATCAACTTATATAACAAGGATGTTTGAATCCAAGTCTCTTGGAGAACTTAATAGCTTCACTTTTCTTAAACAACTGATAATTAGGAGACGTTAAACAAGTCGACATTAAAGGAAATATGTTGAAAAGTGGAAGAGAGTTTGTTACGTTTTTCAAACACTTTATGTTTACTAGGCCAGGTAATGATTACCCTGGACCGTATTTCACATGAATGTGTCTCTCTATAGTCTTGAACCATGCCAAGTGTAGGGTGATGATGCCAAAGTAGTGTTAATTGTATATCAGGAGGTAAGTATAAATAGTGGAAAATATAATGATGACGAAAGAGAGGTTTGAGTAGCAATAGATATGAATGGACATGCATATAGTGTATGATTAGATTCAAAGCATGTGGAGATTTTTACATCCTTTGGAGAATTCATTGAAAATAAATATGCAAGACAAACATATAAATGAAGATATGCAACCTGGCACTTTAGGAGTTGTGTGTCACTGATGACATCATCCCTAAGTGTATGAATGATAGTTAATAAGATGGTATTTCACACTGATTTTTCCTTTGCATGTCGTAAGTATTGGAGTGGTAAATATGAGTTGATCTTACCTTACCTGCAGTAAATACATTTATAAATTATTGTCATTCCTCTCTAAGTACCTGTACTTCAGTTTCCTGCCCACTAACAGAATTAAATAGAAGTCTAAAAATTGTATGTGATTATTTTCTTTTATTGGTCATATAATGTTATATAAATCGTATTTAATTTCTGTGCAATGATTTGCACACTGTTACTCTAACTTACCTTGTTTCTAACGACTTGTCCCGTAACCCTTTATTTATTTGTGGGATATGTTTGTATACCACTATCTAAGCAGTACCAAATAATGCTCAGTAATTTTCACTGCAAAATTATCTAAACCACGCTCTGGGCTGTGGTGATGGTTCTCAGCCATTATATATTTGTATAATAAGTGAGCAATAATACCTGAGTCGCTGGATTCCTTCCTAGGGCGCCCAATGGTGAAAGGACATTACAGAATATAATGCCTTTAAATCAGTTATTCCATTCGTGTGATCTGTCAACACAAAACTAGTGTATCAGTAAATACATGTAGCTGTAACCACAGCTCAATGGCATAAAATTTGTAAAACAATTCAGATATATCATGTAAAGAGAAAGAAATAGTGATCATTTCATTCGTCACCATATTTTATTTATTTTCTTGTTCTTTTCAACTGCTTGATAAATTTCGTAAACGAGAGTTCTCGGATTTAAGACGTCTTCTGTACTGTGTTGTGTTCCTCGTCTGAGTCTGTAGCTGATGCGAGTATAGCCATAAAAAACAGATTGAGTTTTTAATGGGGGTATGGTTGGAGAAGTAGAAAATATAGTCGAATGTGTTGGCACCAAAGACGAGACAGGGAGGCAGGGGAATCTAGCTCAGAAGCTAATGAATCCTTATCAGGGATATTCGAAGTTATTGTGATACCTTTGTATTAATGGGGGAGAATTCTTATATTTTATTTTAATTTGGCACTTCTTTTCTTTCTGGGCTGTTAATGAGGAACTTAAATTTATCCTAACATGTTCATGGACAAGTGAAAAATAATGTAATGTAACATGTAATGTGTACCTACTTTTTGTACTTAGTTGCAACGATGATGACGACGAGTTGACGTCTAGGTGGGTGTGTGACGAGTCTTGAATTAGTTAGCTCGCACACTAACACACTAGCAGTCGTTCTTGGAGTGAAGATGATGAATGTTGACTTGCCTTTTACGAGAGAATTTACGTAACAAGGTGTCAGCTTGGAGAATGGAGATGATGAAGTGATGACGTTGTCCTTACGTTCCAGGGACGCTCATGGGTAGTGATGAAGTGATGACGTTGTCCTTACGTTCCAGGGACGCTCATGGGTAGTGATGAAGTGATGACGTTGTCCTTACGTTCCAGGGACGCTCATGGGTAGTGATGAAGTGATGACGTTGTCCTTACGTTCCAGGGACGCTCATGGGTAGTGATGAAGTGATGACGTTGTCCTTACGTTCCAGGGACGCTCATGGGTAGTGATGAAGTGATGACGTTGTCCTTACGTTCCAGGGACGCTCATGGGTAGTGATGAAGTGATGAACTGATGACGTTGTCCTTACGAGAGAATTTACGTACAGGAACGCCGATGTGGTAGTGATGATTGCTTGTTGTGAAGTAGATGAGGTCCCCTTGAAGGTCTAGTTGCAGTTATGTAGAAGCAGGTGGCTCTTGTAGGTGAAGAATTCGTGGGTTATCTTTGTCGTTAGAGGTTGTAAGATTATTCCCACTGAAGAAATTATTTGAGAGAATTTACAAATAAAATCTTCAACTTGTCTTGAACTATGTTATTCACTGTCTCCTGTGAAGTCTACCTTCTTGCAATCTTGTATGTTGCAAAAACACCGCTGCCATCAAAATGTACCAGTCCTGATTCTAGTCTCTTCAAAGAATCTGGTACAATACTTTGTTGTTGTAGTGGGTTGTTGGTTGTTGGTTGTTGGTAGCGAGTTCGGCGGCGTGGTGTTCTTAGGTAATTGATTTCACAAGTTTCTTATTCAAGGCTTAATACATTTATTTATATACACTTATATCTACACAGGGAATGATACTGATGTGCCTGGTCTTATATGTATATAGTCTCTCTCTGTGGAGACAAGCCTATAGCCCTTGGAGACAGTTTAAGTTATCCTAAAAACATGTGTCTTTCCCTTGCTTATATCTATTCCAAAACTCAAGAGTTGACATATATGGCTATAATATCTGTTGTCTTATTTCCAGTTGGAAAAGAGGGCGGTCTAGTTTATGGCCACACCCCTTTTCCTTCTCTTACATTTATTCTCCTCTCTCTACTTCCTTAATCATTTATTCTCCCTTTCTCTCTCTCTCTGTGATGCTAGAGAGAGAGGAAAGGTTTAATAGTTTCTGCTCTCCTCTTACCATAACTGTAAACACGACTGCGTCATTGGAGACGGTCAGCTAGGGTCACTCTGTGTACGTGTGTATGTATGTTTGTTGGAGAGAGAGAAAGTGATATTTGAATCTCAGTCAGATCAAGTAGTTAATTAGTCTGTGTGTATGGATGTATGTGGAATTGGACCTACCAGTCAGGTCCACACTGCACGTGGTCGTGTGTGTATAGGGAGTGTTGTGTGTGTGATGGAGTGAGCGAAAAGACAGACAGCTGTCCTACAGTGTCTTATATCTGTCTGGCTATTAACGACTTTGCTATCTGATCTGTTGTTCCTTGTAGATGCTTTTGTGCAGGGTACATATATTTCCTTCTGTTATACATGCTTATAGTCCCTACAAATATTTGTGGATATTACTAGGGTTAAAGTTCTATCAATATTTGTCGCAATACCTTTTTTGGCAACTGTACATTACCAAAAACTCAACTCACGTTAAATCATTAAACAGTAAATGGTTTGAGATACCCATATGTGGATGATTATTATGTATCAGACGAGTGTACTGTACATTAACACAAACTCAGCTTACGTTGGTCAAAGTCTTCCACACGTTGGTACTTATGAGCCGTCACCAGCAGCGAACCAAAACACACCACCATTATCACTGGCACAATGTTGTTGGCAAACATTTTGATTTTTGTCTTGCTGTGTGTTCTTCTGTAAATAATAATAGTAATAATGATGATGATGATGATGATGATAATAATGGTAATAGTAATGATAATGATAATATTAATGATAATGAAAATTATGGAAATTATAATGATGATGATAATATTAATGATAATGTTAGAAATGATAATGATAATAGTAATAGTAATGATAATGATAGAAATGATAATGATAATAGTAATAGTAATAGTAATGATAATGTTAATGATAGAAATGATAATGATAATAGTAATAGTAATGATAATGATAATAGTAATAACAATAATAATAATAGTAATAATAGTAATAGTAATAATAATAATAGTAATAATAGTAATAATAATAACAGTAATGATAATAATAGTAATAATAATAATAATAATAATAATAATAATAATAATAATAATAATAATAATAATAATAATAATAATAATAATAATAATAATAATAATAATAATAATAATAATAATAATAATAATAATAATAATAATAATAATAATAATAATAATAATAATAATAATAATAATAATAATAATAATAATAATAATAATAATAATAATAATAATAATAATAATAATAATAATAATAATAATAATAATAATAATAATAATAATAATAATAATAATAATAATAATAATAATAATAATAATAATAATAATAATAATAATAATAATAATAATAATAGTAATAATAATAATTAATAGTCGTAGTAGTAGTAGTAGTAGTAATAATAATACCGTAGATATATATATACTTATATTATATAGTCATTATAAATGCATATAAAAATATTATTCAAATTACTTAAGACCAAAATATAATATACAAATTTAACAAAGGACAAAATTTTAAACACCTGTGTGTGATTTTTTTTCTGTGTGTGTGTGTGTGTGTGTGTGTGTGTGTGTGTGTGTGTGTGTGTGTGTGTGTTTAGGCTATAAGGCACTCCAATGTAACCACATAAAATCATTATATACCACCTTAATTAAAAGAGTATATAAGTTATATCATTTGACGAGTAATTTGTAGAGTTTGTGTACGAGACTTTCAGACTGTAAAGTCATGATCTAATGTACTGCAACACCTTCCAATGAGATGGCTTCGAAAAATGATCCGAAACTATAGCTGTTGGTGTGTGCAATTTTGGTTCATAAAATTAACTCAAATAGCTCGCTTTTATTCACCAGGTTGCAGTACATTAGACCATGACTTTACCTTTATACATGTAAATAATATACGTGTGAATACAGTATATGTGTGTGTAGTACTGTACCTGTGTTGGTGAGGGTTCGTGTAGTCACCAACTATATGTTGTGCTACTAAAGATGACTCCTGTGCAGGGGCCTTTGTCCGGTTTTCTCCACCACAGCTGCTCAACCTTAGGAGCTAGTGTCTATTTACTCTCTCAGGGGAGTGTTGTCTACAATTCTCTTTGTATAATGTGCTCAAGGTAGAGAGAGAGATGCAGTGAATAGTTCCCAATTGGTTTAATGTAAAAACAAGTTATTATTTATGTACAGGTTGCGACAGACATGACGTTAACATAGATACAAGTATTTTATGCTAATAAATCTATAATACATAATTTGTACATATGAAATTTGGTAAGAGTATACAGACAATGTTATGACATATTATGGTAAAGAGAAAATGCTGAAAGAAATTACGTAGACGAAGGAAAGTAATGGTAAAGGAATAACAATACAGGGCAGGCAGATAATGGTTAACAAAGAAAATGGGCCTACAGTATTTTTAGGGTACACTACAATACTCCCCCCCTAGTTTCGAGGAAGGAGGAACGATACTCTTGTGTGTCGTACTTCGTCGTTTTCAGCATTAGTTGGAGGAACAGTCACTTGCACTGCTTGTAGCATCTGGTCAGGATTCAGGATATAAGCAGGCTTGACTCGGTCTACGGCCACAACATCTTGAGAACCATGTTTGTCGATGGTGAAGTTCTTCCTCGTCCTGCGAACTACTCGGAAGGGGCCCTGATATGGTTGCTGAAGGGGCCTTTTGACTGCATCGACTCTGACAAAGACGTGTGTGCAGGCTTCCAGGTCCTGGTGAACGAAGGTCTTCGTGTTGGACGTACGAGGCTGCACTGGCTGGAGGCACTTCATGGCATTTTTCAGGTGTGTTGCAAAGTCCTGAACGCTGCAAGGCTCGGGGTCTGGTGTGGCAGAGAGAAGCTCACCTGGGAGCCTGAGCGTAGAACCATATACGAGCTCAGCAGAAGAGTTGTGCAGATCCGTCTTGAGTGAAGTTCTGATGCCAAGGAGGACAAGAGGTAGTGCTAGTGACCAATCTTCTCTCTGGGCTGAAGCTGCCAGGGAAGATTTCAGCTGGCGGTGGAATCGTTCAACCGTTCCGTTGGCCTGTGGGTGATAGCTGGCGGTCCTGTATCGGCGGATGCCAAGGAGTATCATGACCTTATTCCATACACTCGACTCAAACTGACCACCACGGTCGGAAGTAAGGCTGAGAGGCACACCAAACCTGGATACCCATGTTGCGATGAAGGCACGTGCAACCGTATCTGTGGTGATGTTGGCAAGAGGTGCAGCTTCAGGCCAGCGAGTGAAGCGGTCCACACAGGTGAGTAGATATCAATAGCCATTGGAGTACGGAAGTGGGCCAACGAGGTCTATGTGGACATGGTCAAATCTCTCGGTGACTGGTGTAAAGGTGGCTGCAGGAGAGTGTGTATGGCGTGTGACTTTAGAAGCTTGACATTGTATACATGTGCGTGCCCAGTGTCTGACGTTCTTATTTATGCCTTCCCATATGAAGCGGGAAGACATCATCTGGTGCGAGGCACGGATTCCAGGGTGAGAGAGGTCATGTAACTTCTTGAAGAGCTGGTGTCGATGTTTCTCTGGTACGTATGGACGGAGAGTGTCTGTAGAGGTGTCAGCGTACAGTGTGACCTGGGTGTCTGGAAGTGTAATCTTCTTCATCTGTAGTGCAGGGTTATCCAACAGTCGCTGTAGCTCAGCGTCACCGACTTGATCAGCAGCAATGGTGGCATAGTCGATGGGAGAAGATATTACAGTACTGATGTTTCGAGAGAGGGCATCAGCTGGGGCATTGTCGGCACCTTTGATGTATCGTAGATCAGTAGTAAACTGGGCAATGTAGTCCATGTGGTGCATTTGTCGTGGGGTGTAAGAGTCCTTGTTTCTGAGAAATGTTGTAGTGAGTGGCTTGTGGTCAGTGTAGATGTGGAAACTGCGTCCTTCGATGAAGTAGCGAAAACGCTTGACAGCTTTGAAGATGGCAAGTAGCTCTCTGTCATAGGCGCTGTACTTTGACTCTGTCGGGGTGAGTTTCTTGGAAAAGAAGGCAATTGGCTTCCAATATGTACCGACACGCTGTTGTAGGACTGCACCAACACCAATGTTTGAGGCGTCTGTAGCAATTGAAGTTTCTGCGTCTGGTGCAGGGAAAGACAGCGTGGCAGCGTCACTGAGGGCCTGTTTTGTTGAGAGGAAGGCCGCTTCTGCTTCTTCAGTCCAGATGAGGGTAACAGATTGACCTCTCTTGCAAGGTTTGATCATGGCGTACAATGGTCGTAGCAGGAGTGAGCAGTGTGGAATGAAGCGGTTATAGTAATTAACCATCCCAAGGAACTCCTTGAGCTGGCGTTGGGTAGACGGCTTGGGAAACTGCTGGATGGACTCGCACTTTGAGGGAAGTGGAGCAATGCCTGCTGGAGAGACTGTGTGACCTAGGAACTCAAGAGATGTCACACCGAGTTCGGACTTGTCTGTGTTGATCTGGACGCCATAATCTTGCAGTCTCTGGAGGACTTCTTGGAGGTGTTGTTTGTGGCTGGCTTCATCAGGACTAGCGATGAGAAGGTCATCTATGTAGGCGAAACAGTAGGGTAGACCTCGAAGGACCTGGTCTATGAAGCGTTGAAATGTTTGTGCCGCATTCCGCAATCCAAAGGGCATCCGGACGTATTCAAACATGCCAAAAGGTGTGATAATGGCCGTCTTCGGGATGTCAGTGGGATGGACTGGAATCTGATGAAAGGCTTTGATGAGGTCGATCCGAGAGAAGATTGTAGAACCTGAGAGTTGGGAAGTGAACTCTTGAATGTTGGGCACAGGATATCTATCTTCTACGGTGCGTGAATTGAGGGCACGGTAGTCACCACAGGGTCGTATCTCTCCGGTCTTCTTAGGCACAATGTGAAGAGCCGATGACCAGTTGCTGCTGCTGGGCCGTATAATACCTTTACTCATCAGAGATTCGAACTCTGCTTTGGCTTTCTTGTAACGCTCAGGGGCTAATCGTCGGGCCTTGGCGTGCACTGGGGGTCCGGTAGTCTCTATATGATGAGTCACGTTATGCTTGGCAGGTATGCTGGATGAGTAGGGTTGTGTCAGCATAGGGAACGACTTAAGGAGGTCAGCAAACTTGTGGTCATGGTTGATAGTAGATAGGTGTGTGCTGTCACCAGGTGCTGGCTGTGCATTAGCAGAGATATCTGTGAGTGGGTCAATCAATTTTCGTCCTCTTACGTCTACCATCAGGTTGAAGTGACGGAGAAAATCAGCACCAAGGATGGCTTGTGACACTGCTCCTACGTAGAATGTCCATTGAAAAGAGCGGCGAAGGTTCAGATCCAGATGCACTGTTTGCCGCGAGTATACAGGTATCCTGGTACCATTAGCAGCGTAGAGATGCAAAGAAGGAGGTAGCGACCGCTGGCTGGTTGTAGCAGGGAGGACACTAACGTCGGCACCGGTGTCTACCAGGAACTTGGTATGGGACCGGCGATCAAAGATGTGGAGCAGCGCAGACTGAGTATGACAAACATTATGCTGCGTTAATGTTCGCCGTTGTAGTTTGACGCCGTGTAGCTGCAGGGCTTTTCACACTTGAGAGCCTTATCCATAAACCTGCGATGGTAGTAGCAGAGGTTTGAAGTGCTCCTTGAATGTGACCGATGGTGTTGACGGTTTGGCGTCGAGGATCGGTAACTTTGGCGGTTGTTCATTTGTTTCTTCATGTTGCTAACTTCCATCGTAAGTTGGGAAACTATATTGACAAGTTGGGCAATTTGGGAATTTTCTTGTGTTGGTGATGCTGATACAGGTGGAAGAGTTGCCATGTAAGCAGGGGCTCTCATGGCTACACCAGTGGCAGTGTAGTTGCCTGAGTTAGAGAGATCCTCGGTAGACATACTGGTCAGTGAACTCAGGGTGTAAGTGCAGATAAGAGTTACCTGATATCACGATAGCTGCGTTAGCCAAGTTACATGAGTATGCTGAATACACTGGCACTGTATCCACACACAAGGCACTAATAATACACGACAATACACTGTAACTAAAGAGTGAAGCACTGTAATCCAAGGCAAAGCACTGTAATCCGAGGCGAAGCACTGTAATCCAAGGTGAGGCACTGTAATCCAAGGCGAGGCACTGTAATCCAAGGCGAAGCACTATAATCCAAGGCGAGGCACTGTAATCCAAGGTGAGGCGCTGTAGTCCAAGGTGAGGCGCTGTAGTCCAAGGTGAGGCGCTGTAGTCCAAGGTGAGGCGCTGCAATCCAAGGTGAGACACTGCAATCTCAGGTGATGCACTGTGGTCCAAGGTGAGGCACTGTTGCTGGTAGCTAGACTGCTGCGAGGACCAGTGGTGTATAGGTGTTGGACTGCAGGCAGCAACAGTGTAGTTGGAGGCTTACAGATGGCTGATGTGGACTGGTGTTGCCTCAGGGTTCACAGCGACATTGTAGAGTAGATAGGACAGTAGTGGGAGCAACAGCTGCACAGGAGAGGTAGCAACTTGAGTAAGTCACCTCTTGATGGTGACTGCCAGGCAAAGGCGTTAATGTTGATTATAATGGAGTAGCAGCAGCACTCCAGGTCACTACTTGACAGTGACTGTAGGGCGAAGGCGTTCTTGTAGACTGCTGCAGCTGCCTTCTTCAGGAGGTCACCACTTGTTGGTGAAGCTTGTAGCAGCACGCCGAGGGTCACCACTTGTTGGTGACGCAGTAGCAGCACTCCAATGGTCACCACTTGATGGTGAGGCTGCAGCAGCACTCCGGGGGTCACCACTTGTTGGTGAGGGTTCGTGTAGTCACCAACTATATGTTGTGCTACTAAAGATGACTCCTGTGCAGGGGCCTTTGTCCGGTTTTCTCCACCACAGCTGCTCAACCTTAGGAGCTAGTGTCTATTTACTCTCTCAGGGCAGTGTTGTCTACAATTCTCTTTGTATAATGTGCTCAAGGTAGAGAGAGAGATGCAGTGAATAGTTCCCAATTGGTTTAATGTAAAAACAAGTTATTATTTATGTACAGGTTGCGACAGACATGACGTTAACATAGATACAAGTATTTTATGCTAATAAATCTATAATACATAATTTGTACATATGAAATTTGGTAAGAGTATACAGACAATGTTATGACATATTATGGTAAAGAGAAAATGCTGAAAGAAATTACGTAGACGAAGGAAAGTAATGGTAAAGGAATAACAATACAGGGCAGGCAGATAATGGTTAACAAAGAAAATGGGCCTACAGTATTTTTAGGGTACACTACACCTGTAAGATGGTGTGTGGTCAACTGAGAATGTGTGTGTGTCTTTCATTGTTTATATAGTATCTAGCCCTCCCTACCTTTCCCTCCATTTTTTCTCTCCCCCCCCTTACCTCCCTCTCTTTTCTCTCTCTCTAGATTCTAGAGTCAAGACCTTCACTTCCTTTCCCTCCCTCCTTTCTCTCCAACCCACCCCCTCTATTTTCTCTCCTGTCCCTCCTTCCCTCCCTCCTTTCTCTCCTGTCCCTCCTTCCCTCCCCAACTCTCTCTCTCTCTCTCTCTCTCTCTCTCTCTCTCTCTCTCTCTCTCTTCATTTTCCATATAAAGTAATAGTTTAGTATCAATAATAAGGAGGCAATGTTTTTTCCTAGTATATGATGAGACAGAATAACAAGGTTATTCTGTCTCATCATATACTAGGAAAAAACATTGCCTCCTCTCTGACTAAGAGCGAAGAGTAGGGAGAAGAGAAGACTACTGCATATTGGATTTCGTGGTAGATGACTTAAGAGTTTGACTTGTGAGAGAAAGAAGTGACAGGGAGTGAAGCAGAGGTGAAATGTTGGGGGTAGACGAGATAAGGAAGATGACAGAATATCACTACTTTATTTTGTTCAAGATCGGTGCCCCGTCCACCAAGCTCGAATCGTGCAGGAATGGTTCGTTCAGCTTCCCCAGTTCCAATTACTGCCATGGCCTAGTAAGGAAGCAGCTTGTAATCCCATTGAAAATATCTGGGTGACGATGGTAAATGAATGGAAACCTGGTAATGGATGAACAGAACAGGAACTCCTTGCTGACACCGTCCTGACCTTGTAAGACGCCACATTATCAACATGCCAGATAGACTTCAGGCAGTCGTTGGACAGGGTATTAACCTACTCTTCATGTTTACTAATGTTTAAATAAATGTACTAGTTAATCAGCAATATTTTTATGAGCCTTAGAATAGATAATTATTGTGACGATGACGACACTAATAGAAATAATAATAATATTGATAATGAAAAATAATTATTATGAAAAATAATGATAATGAGCAAAATTAATAATAATATATAATAACAATAATAAATAATAATCATGAATGATAATATATAATATTAATCATGAACAATAATATATAATAATAATAATGATAATACTATAATATAATGAATAATTATAATTAAAAATAATAGTAATAATACTAATTTTTAATACTGCTACTGTTATTTCTACTATTATTATTACTATTACTACAACTTCAGTACTACTAATGATAACATTTACTAATTTTAGTATGCTGTTACTGTTTTATAAAGACCATACAAAAGTTTATCACAAGATATTACATCCCAATTCGTTATAATAAACTCAATAATCAACACGATGTATTACACAGAATATGTATACTGAGCAAATTTCTGTTTGTCTATTATCGTTTTCGGTATTAATTAAATGGATAGTGCTCATATATTATACATCAACAACAGGTAGAAAGCAACACCAAGTTCGAATCGTGCAATAAACCTTTACCTGCCTGCTGTTGAAGCCCCGACCCTATCAGTGTTACCAGATGAGGGAAGCACTACATCACCTCGTTGGTGGCTGGCATGTCTCCGTTTCATTTGCTCGGAACTGTACGTATCATTATCTCTTATAATTCCCTATAAAAGTGCCAAATTTAATTGGAATCACCGAGCTTCACAGACACGTTCTAGAGTCTTAAGGGGACCGCCCAGTTTTTACTCTAACGTGTCTGTGATAGGTGTGTGTGTGTGTGTGTGAGAGAGAGAGAGAGAGAGAGAGAGAGAGAGAGAGAGAGAGAGAGAGAGAGAGAAAGAGATAAATAACAGATGTCTTTCAAACGTTAAAGCATCCTGTTTGTCCCTTGAGAGAGAGAGAGTGAGAGGAAGTGAGTGAGGGAGGTTATAGTTAATATGTGTGTGTGTATGAGAGAGAGAGAGAGAGAGAGAGAGAGAGAGAGAGAGAGAGAAATAACAGATGTCTTTCAAACGTTAAAGCATCCTGTTTGTCCCTTGAGAGAGAGAGAGAGAGAGAGAGAGAGAGTGAGGGAGGTTAGTTAATATGTGTGTGAGAGAGAGAGAGAGAGATAAATAACTGATGTCTTTCAAACGTTAAAGCATCCTGTTTGTCCCTTGAGAGAGAGGGATTAACTTGTGTGTGTGAGAGAGAGAGAGAGAGAGAGAGAGAGAGAGAGAGACAGGGAGACAGGGAATGAGAGAGAGAGAGAGGGATTAACTTGTGTGAGAGAGAGAGAGGGGTGTGTGTGTGTGTTAATGTGTGTGTGTCCTGCCCATCAGACAGACCTATTCCTTTAACCACTCTGTTAATTTGAATATAATATCCCTTCTCTCTCTCTCTCTCCCCCTTCTTTAAGGGTGTGTTACATAGAATCACAGACCACAACAGACCTTACGGTCCACACGGGGTGATCTGATTAGAAGGTTACTGGTGGAGAAAGAATTTCTCCCCAGTGATAGTCGTAGATAAGGATAGCAAAGTAGAAGGCTCTCTCCCCACCCTCCACTTCCTCCGGCCTGAGCCATACAGGAAATAAAGTCAGGAGTCAGAACCTTGTGGGGTTGGTAGAAAAACTCCACAAGGAAATTTTATAGGAAAGATAGAAAGTAGTTGAAATTTGGCTAACTTGCCACCTGTAATGGGCAAAAATTATTCATTAGTAAACATTAGTGTGTGTGGGAATAAGGGGACAGGCCTGGGGGGGGGGGATGAGGGGCGCGGGATTAGGGGTACAGGCTTGGTTGGGGGGAGGGGTTAGGGGAGGGTAATTCTTTCAATAAGTAATAAGTAATTCTTTCAATATTTACCCCCCCCAAAAAAAAAACATACACAATAACAGTAATAAGAGTAATTCTTTCCATATTTAACATAGAGTACTGGTAGTTAAATATAGATATTGGTGTGTTACATATTTTATTATTATTATTATTATTATTATTATTATTATTATTATTATTATTATTATTATTATTTTTGTTGAAGATAACTGCGAGCTCTGCGCTGTTTATTTTGTAGCAAATCTTTTCAAGTTTGCGAATTGTTTTCTTAGTATTGCTGGGGAGATGGAAAAGCAAATTACCAAGTGAGTTTATTGGCCTGACGTTTCGGTTTTCTCTCAAAGCCATTCTCAAAGGAATGAGTGTCTTACAGAAACCAGGTATATTTATAGTCCCTGTATGGAGGTACAGCTATGCGTACTGCGCCCTGATTGGCTGTTAGCAGTCGCACTTGATCCTGTGTCAAAATAATGGTAATAACAAATAGTAATAATGACAATGTGTATGATAATAACAATAATAATAATAATCTATGATAATGACATGTATATAATAATAATAATAATGGTTACAATTATGTTTTAATAATATTTATAGTCCCTGCGTTCTGATTGGCTGCTAGCGGTCGCACCTGATTGTGTGTCACCGCTGGCTCGACTCACGCTGTTGCAGCCTGGCAGAGCGTCTGATAGGGAGGTCTGGGGCTGGGTTAGCTGAGTTTTCTGGTGGTCTGACAGGGTTACCTACAGCTACCGGGTCTTGGTTGAGTGTGGGTCGGTTTCGCCTGATGTTAGTAGGCAGTAGAAACGTTTCTTGAGTAACGTTGAGAGAAGGTTTTAATTTTAAAATATGTAAAGCTTCTCTCAACCTTAGTCGACGACTGTCCTGGTCAGTATCTATAATGGTTGTGTATTGTAGTAGCTGAGGTCTTGACAAGTTACCATGGGCGCTCACATAGTGCTGGTAGAAGTTACCCTCCTGCAGGTGAACAGATAACCTCTTCGAAAGACGAGTGGTGGTCATACCAACGTAAGAATGGCTGCATCCATTCGCTGGGCATATAATCTGGTAGACCACCCCATGTCTCTTCAAAGGGTCACCGTCAGTCCGAGGGGAGTTCTTCATCAGCAACTGAGACGTCTTCTTGTTCTTGTAATAAATGATAAGGTCAATCACAGACTCAGGGTTCGTTACTAATAATCATGTTGCAGTAACGAACCCTGAGTCTGTGATTGACCTTATCATTTATTACAAGAACAAGAAGACGTCTCAGTTGCTGATGAAGAACTCCCCTCGGACTGACGGTGACCCTTTGAAGAGACATGGGGTGGTCTACCAGATTATATGCCCAGCGAATGGATGCAGCCATTCTTACGTTGGTATGACCACCACTCGTCTTTCGAAGAGGTTATCTGTTCACCTGCAGGAGGGTAACTTCTACCAGCACTATGTGAGCGCCCATGGTAACTTGTCAAGACCTCAGCTACTACAATACACAACCATTATAGATACTGACCAGGACAGTCGTCGACTAAGGTTGAGAGAAGCTTTACATATTTTAAAATTAAAACCTTCTCTCAACGTTACTCAAGAAACGTTTCTACTGCCTACTAACATCAGGCGAAACCGACCCACACTCAACCAAGACCCGGTAGCTGTAGGTAACCCTGTCAGACCACCAGAAAACTCAGCTAACCCAGCCCCAGACCTCCCTATCAGACGCTCTGCCAGGCTGCAACAGCGTGAGTCGAGCCAGCGGTGACACACAATCAGGTGCGACCGCTAGCAGCCAATCAGAACGCAGGGACTATAAATATTATTAAAACATAATTGTAACCATTATTATTATTATTATATACATGTCATTATCATAGATTATTATTATTATTGTTATTATCATACACATTGTCATTATTACTATTTGTTATTACCATTATTTTGACACAGGATCAAGTGCGATTGCTAACAGCCAATCAGGGCGCAGTACGCATAGCTGTACCTCCATACAGGGACTATAAATATACCTGGTTTCTGTAAGACACTCATTCCTTTGAGAATGGATTTGAGAGAAAGCCGAAACGTCAGGCCAATAAACTCACTTGGTAATTTGCTTTTCCATCTCCCCAGCAATACTAAGAAAACAATTCGCAAACTTGAAAAGATTTGCTACAAAATAAACAGCGCAGAGCTCGCAGTTATCTTCAACAAAACTTGTATCAAAGAGGGTTTCCTTCCCAAATATTATTATTATTATTATTATCATTACCCACCCCAAGTCTGTCCACCTATTCCCACACACCCCCAAGCCCCTCCCAAGCCTGTCCCCTATTCCGTACCCCCAACCCCCTCCCCAAGCCTGTCCCCTACTTCCGCACCCCTTAATTTGAATATAATGTCCCTTCTCTCTCCTTCCCCATTTCTGTCATATAGTTTAATGGTAATCATATATTTTAACTTACTATTTAAAAACAGTTAATTTAAACACATAAATTAATACAATATCACGTCTTTAATTAATAAAAAAAAATGCTCTGTCTTTCTCTTAATTAATTACGATTCCTGCTCTCATTCTCATCTCCCACACACACACACACTCTCTCTCTCTCTCTCTCTCTCTCTCTCTCTCTCTCTCTCTCTCTCTCTCTAATGTAATTTTCCTGCTCTCTTCCCATTCTCATTTACACCCTCTCTCTCACTCTCTCTCTCTCTCTCTCTCTCTCTCTATCTATCTCTCTCTCTCTCTCTCTCTTTTCTTTTCTTTTTTTACCGCATTTTAATTATGTTAATGATGTAAATGTAAATTTTAATGTTGATAATACTTTTAGACCACAGACTGGTGGAAATGTACCACATTATAATGATTTTACTTATGTAAATATAAATTGTTATGATATTTTTAGACCACAGCCTGTTGACATAGAAACTATTATTTTAATTATATAAGGACTTAATGAAACTACTTCAGAAGGCTCTGATGGTATTTTGTTGAAGTTTATTAAGGATTCTTTGTATGTAATGGCTTTGTATTTAACTTGTATTAACAACACGTCCATTGTTACAGATATTGTCCCTATATACTTCTTGGAAACATGCATTGGTAGTTCCTCTCTTTAAAAGTGTGGTGACACTAATGATTTAAACAATTATAGACCAATTTCCCTTTTGCCCAATCTTTCTAAAATACTTGAAAAAGTTGTTGCTGGTCAGCTGGTAGAGTTCTTGGAGGTCAATAAACTTTTATCTAATACACAGCATGGATTCCGTCCCAGAATGTCTACAGACTGCTCTTACTGTTATTACCCACAAAATATATGATAATATTGACTCAAAGAAAATCTGTATCTTGACTCTATGTGACCTGTCAAAAGCTTTTGATAATGTTAACCATGAAAATTTATTACGTAAATGTTCTAAACTTAATATTGATAATTTTAGGTTCTCAAGTTACATTCAAAATAAATCACAGTCAATTCGCTTGAATAATACAATATCTAAGAAAGTAAATGTAAATTATGGTGTTTCGCAGGGCTCAATTCTCGGACCCATTTTATTCTCCATATTTGTTAATGACCTTGCTGAGAAAATTGATACATGTGATATAGTACAATATGCAGATGACACACAGTTTCTCCAAGCTGATACTATTGATAATCTTACTAATCTCATTTCTAACACTGAAAATACATTGCGCAATATAAAATTTTATTTTCTTACTAACGGACTATTGATAAATCCCCCCAAAAACGCAATGCATGTTCATAGGATATAGACAACTTTTATCTCGAATTCCCCTGATACCTTTATTGATTGTGATGGAGTACATATACACCCAAGCACACATGTAAAAAACCTGGGTGTGTATTTTGATAGATATATGCTCTTTGATATTCATATTGCTGAATTAAATAAGCAACCCGGAACAACAAAGCAACCCGGAAAACAGTTGTCCAGTCTTTGGTACTAAGTTTGTTGAATTATTGCATTAGTATATGGGGTTGTACCAATAAATCTGTCCTTCACAGTGCACAGAAATTACAAAATTTTGCATCTTCTACATTCTACCCCTCTTCCTCTGACTATAAATGTACTCGTGGCGTGAGGTGATTTCACTTTTTGCAGTCCGTTGTTTGTTGTGTGGTGTCTCTCTCTCTCTATGTGTCTGTGTGTGAGTTGGTGTAGTGAATAGAGCGTTAATTCACTTTTTTTACAGTGCGTTGTCTGTTATGTGTTGTCTCTCTCTCTCTCTCTGTGTTTGTGTGTGTTGGTGTAGTGAAAAGAGCGTGATATCACTTTTTGCAGTGCGTTTTCTGTTGTGTGGTGTCTCTCTCTCTCTGTTGGTGTAGTGAAAAGAACGTGGTAAAAGGAGTGGTAACTCATGGTGTGTTTACAAATTCTGGTTTGTTTTATCTAGTGTGGTTCCAACGCTGTCTGAATGAGAGAGAGAGAGAAAGAGAGAAAGAGAGAGAGAGAGAGAGAGAAGGGGGATAATAAAGACAAAGGAGAGAGAGAGAGAGAGAATAAAGACAAATGAGAGAGAGAGAGAGAGAGAGAGAATAAAAACAAAGGGTAGTGTGTATAGTTGCATGCCAAAGAGAATATTTTGGTTGTATATATGCCTTTACAATCTGATTTTCACCCATCCTTCTTGACAATAGAGTTTGAGAATACCTTCATTATAAGGTAATACATATATATAGTCGTGGTCAATAATAATCATCCACATAATTGTATCTCAAACAATTTACTGTCTAATGTTTTCACGTTCACAGATGATGTTATTGTTTTAAGTAGTGTGTGTGTGTGTGTGTGTGTGTGTGTGTGTGTGTGTGTGTGTGTGTGTGTTATTGTTTTAAGTAGTGCGTAGCTGCTTGTATTAGATTAAAAGATGGTAGTTAACCTACTTATTGGAAAGTTTATCATCGAAGGAACAGAGAGAAGCTGTCAAACTCTTACGTGAGTTACCCCTATATGGATGACTATATATGACCGGGACTGTACATACCCCTTATAATATATACCAAGAAGAAATTAAGGTATTCACTACAACAACCTCCGAATAAATGGATACAGATGAAGCTGTATTTAGATGTTTTCGCGTACACACTTACACATTTACTAGTGAACCAATTACAACGCTTATCCTGTTTCATATTTGATTGTGCTCGCTAAATTATTTCGATCAAGCTATTCGAATCAAGCCTGGATACATATTTTGGATTGCGAGTGTAAAGTTAGACACATGAATAGGTGGTACAGCCCAAGTGAAAGATGGTCAATTTCTCCCAATGTCAAGTTCTTTATATTATATAGTAGTAATAATACTAATAATAATAATGATCGCTGCA
>JAWZYT010000297.1:77500-84214 GCA_034508575.1 Petrolisthes manimaculis | reverse complement strand
TACATACTTATAATATAGCATGTATAACAGAAGGAAATATACATATCCTTCTGTAATACATACTTATAATATAGCATGTATAACAGAAGGAAATATACATATCCTTCTGTAATACATACTTATAATATAGCATGTATAACAGAAGGAAATATACATATCCTTCTGTAATACATACATATAATATAGCATGTATAACAGAAGGAAATATACATATCCTTCTGTAATACATACTTATAATCCTTACAAACAACTATGGACATTAATATATATAATGTTGTATCAATAGTTGTAGCAATACATTTTTTGATAACTGTACACACACGAGTACTAATAAATATACAGTTTTGGTTGAAGGTTTGAACAATATAAATAATATATATTTTTTTTTTATAGTCTAATTCACTATTGATGTAATTCCAATGGAGGTTATTGTGTAATTATGTATTGTGTATTTATGTACTGTCCCTATGTATTGAATAATAATAATAACAGTAATAATAATAATAAAAATAATAACAATAATAATAATAATAATAATAAAAATAACAACAATAATAACAAAAACAACAATAATAATAACAACAACAACAACAACAATAATAATAAAAAAAACAATAATAATAACAAAAACAACAATAATAATAACAACAACAAAAACAATAATAATAACAGTAATAACAACAATAATAATAACAAAAACAACAACAGTAATAACAATAATAATAATAATAATAATAATAACAGTAACAGTAATAATACTAATAATACTAATAATACTAATACTAATACTAATAATAATAATAAGAATAACAGTAACAGTAATAATAATAACAATAATAATAATAATAATAATAATAATAATAATAATAATAGTGAATGTTGTGGGTTTGTTTTGCATCAGTGGATTAATCCTCGTCTTAAACTTCACTACAATTTAGGTTGTATTAAAGTCTGACACAACACGCCACCTCTTCATTATAGTAATAGACACACAACCACCACAACAACAACCACCACTACCACAACCACAACCATCACTACCACTATTATTATCATCACTATCACAACAACCACAACTACAACCACTATTACTATCATCACTATCACTACAACCACAACCACTATTACTATCACAACCACTATCACTACAACCACAACCACTACCATCACTATCACAACAACCACAACTACAACCACTATTACTATCATCACTATTACTACAACCACAACCACTATTACTATCACAACCACTACTACTACAACCACAACCACAACCATCACCACCACCATCACTATCACTATAATTAGAACCACTACCACCACAACAACCACCATCACTATCACTACAACCACTACAACCTCCACCACCACAACCACTATCACCACAACACACACACGTCACGACTTCCAAACTGGTACCCAGCCACAGAGGGAGGGAGGGAGGGAGGGAGGGAGGGAGGGAAGGAAGGAAGGGAAGGTAGGGAGGAAAGGAAGGGAGGGAGGGAAGGAAGGGAAGAGAGGGAAGGAAGAGAGGGAGGGAAGGAAGAGAGGGAGGGAAGGAAGAGAGGGAAGGAAGGAAGGAAGGAGGAAGGAAGGAAGGAAGGAAGGAAGGAAGGAAGGAAGGAAGGAAGGAAGGAAGGAAGGGAAGGAAGGAAGGAAGGGAAGGAAGGGAAGGAAGGGAAGGAAGGGAGGGAAGGAAGAGAGGGAGGGAAGGAAGAGAGGGAGGGAAGGAAGAGAGGGAGGGAAGGAAGAGAGGGAGGGAAGGAAGAGAGGGAAGGAAGGGAAGGGAAGGAATAGAAGGAAGGGAGAGAAGGAAGGGAGGAAGGAAGGGAGGGAGGGAAGGAAGGAAGGGAGGGAAGGAAGAGAGGGTAATTCCTAAATACTACAGCTGTTATGGTACCAGTGTGTCAATGATTCACGTACAGTTGCCAAAAAAGATATTGCGACAAATCTTGATAGAACTTTAACCCTAGTAATATCCACAACTATTTGTATGGACTATAAGCATGTATAACAGAAGGAAATATACATATCCTTCTGTAATACATACTTATAATATAGCATGTATAACAGAAGGAAATATACATATCCTTCTGTAATACATACTTATAATATAGCATGTATAACAGAAGGAAATATACATAATTATCCTTCTGTAATACATACTTATATATATCCCTACAAACAACTATGGACATTAATATATTTAATGTTGTATCAATAGTTGTCGCAATACCTTGTTTGGCAACTGTACACACCACATCCTCTTTCAGTTATTCAGAGTTTTAGCTGGTAAAATCTGGAGTAGTAAGCAAGGATATATTACAGTAGATTATTTTTATTTCATGGACTAATCATAATCACTGTTAAATAACCCTGCTTACTACGTACTTCAGATATTACCAGTTAAAATTGCGAGTAAATGAGTGAGGGTGGGGTACAGTTGTGGTCAATAATAATCATCCACATATGGGTAACTTTAACAATTTACTGTGTAATGTTTTCACGTTCACATAATTATGATGTTATTGTTTTGAGTAGTGTGTAGCTGTTTGTATTAAATTAAATGATGGTTGTTAATGTGTGTGTGTGTGTTTGTTATTGTTTTAAGTAGTGTGTAGCTGTTTGTAGTAAATTAAATGATGGTTGTTAACGTGTGTGTGTGTGTGTGTGTGTGTTATTGTTTTAAGTAGTGTGTATCTACTTATATTAAATTAAAAGATGGTAGTTAATCTATTTATTGTAAAGTTTATCATCTAAGGAACAGAGGGAAGCTGTCAAACTCTTACGTGAGTTACTCGTATATGGATGATTATATTTGACCACAACTGTACGTGTATCATTACGACGTTCGGTGGCTTTATATAATTAATAGTTATATAATGCCTCAAACTCAAATAGCAACAGTAAATAACCCATAGTTGAACCCTCCAAAATAATCCAGGCCACAGAACCCTTCAGTGTTTCTAATAGGGAATCTGTTGTTGCCTGGAGTAGTTTGGAGTATTCATAGAGCTCCAGTAAGGGCCCTCAATTTTATTTTTTAACTACGGGTATAACCACTCAAGTCACCATCACTCACACACACACACAGAGATAAACACACTGATAAACAAACATAATCACATCATATCATCTTTTATAACCCTTTAGTGAGACCAAGAAAAGTAAACATAGTCCTTAACAAATTAATGGTTTTATGTAGATATTTTGTACATACATACATACATACATATATATACATACATATATATACATACATACATACTGTACAAACATACATACATACATACATACATACATACATACATACATATACATACATACATACATATACATACATACATATATATACATACATACATACTGTACAAACATACATACATATTTGAATACTGTACATACTCTACATACATACATATATACATACATACTTGCATACTGTACATACATACATACAAAAAAAATATACAGTATACATAGATGCTCCTAAATTACTACTGTTTTTTTACTTATGTATAGATTTTTTCCTTTACATACATACATACATACAAAATTACATTTATACATACATTGAGGTGCGCACTAGGCTATACCTGACCCCTCACTGCGCAGGGTTCGAGGGAATTAAAAAAGAAAAATGGATGATTGGTATATAAAAAATTTGAGTCAGTTGTAGTGAGTGACAGAAGCTAAACAACAACAACAATAACAACAATAATAACAACAACAATACCTGTGTGTGTGTGTATACCAAAGCGTGCTGTGTGTGTGTTTGTGTGTGTGTGTGTGCTGGGATGGGGAAGGGAGGGAGGGAGGGAAGGGGAGAGATAGAGGAAGGGGGAGAGATAGAGAGGAGGGAGGGAGGGGGTGATAAAGTGGGGAGGGAGGGAAGGGGAGAGATAGAGGGATTAAGAAGAAGGAGGAGGAAGGGGGGAAGGAAAGAACAGAAGAAAGGAAGGAAAATAGGACAGAAGGAGGGAGGGAGGAAGGGACAGAAGAAGGAAGGAAAGAAAGAACATGAAAGGAAGGAAAAAAGGACAGAAGGAGGGAGGGAGGGAGAAAAGGAAGGAAGGAAAAATGGACAGAGGGAGGGAGGGAGAAAAGAAAGAAGGAAGGAAGGAAGGAAGGACAACAAACGATAAGACATAATAATAATAATAATAATAATAATAATGAGGAATAATGAGCAGTAGGATAGTGAGGTGAGTAATAATGAGAGATGTGTAGTGAAATGGTTCAAGATATACTCACAAAATCGAGGTTATCTGAAAGGAGAGGGAAGGATGAGAGGAAGGGATGGGAAAGGGGAAAGGAGGGAAGAAAGGGAGAGGAAAGGAGAAAGGAAAGGAGAGGATGGGAAGAGGATGAGAGAGAGGGAAGGAATGGGGAGAGAGGAAAGGAGAGAGGGATGGGAATGTGAGGAGAGGAAAGGAAAGGGAGAGAGGGAAGGAAAGGGAGAGGGAAGGAAAGGAGAGAGGAGAGGAGGGGAAGAGAATGTGAGGAGAGGAAGGAATTGGAGAGAGGGAAGGGATGGGAGAGATGGGAGGAAAGGAAAGGGAGTATTATATTGCCATTCTGGGTGGTAGTGGTGGTGACATACATACAAACAGGCAGGCAGGCAGACAGACGAGTGTTGGTGTATGTTGATGTATGGATGAGTATGAATGAGATAATATTACGTACAGCGTGTTTATGAGCTAACACCTTATCCAACCACCAACGAGAGGCACGAAACTCCTTCCCACCAACACCAGTGAGAGATGTTGGTGTTGTTGTTGTTGTTGCTGCTGTGGTGTAGTCCCCTGCTGTGGTTCGTCTGCTGTTAAGTCCCGCTGCTGATGTGGTGTAGTCCCCTGCTGTTCCTGCTGTTGTTCGTCTGCTGTTTATTCCCCCTGACCACAAACTACTGCTGCTGCTGCTGTTGCTGCTGACTGCTGAAGGGGTTGTTGATGTGGTGTAGTCCCCTGCTGTTGTTCGTCTGCTGTTAAGCCCCCCTGACCACAGACTACTGCTCCTACTGCTGCTGTTGTTATTACTGCTACTGCTACTACTGCTGCTCCTGCTCGCACCCACACCCGATATATGGGAGGTCATGTCCCCACGGCCACGACTTGTAATACAGCCACCACACCCATGTATGTATCCCCTTCCCCTTCACCTTCACTGCACCCACACCAGGCTAACACTGAGACGTCACTATATAGACTAACCTAACCTCACCTCCTCACCCCTCCTATACCTGGCTACCCTTCCCTTACCTACCCTACCTGGTCACTTTACTCCTCCCTCTCCTTCCTGCCTTTCCCCCCTCCTTCTTTCCTTCTTCCTTTTCCCCCCCTCCTTTCTCCCCTTTCCCTCCCCTCTTTCCTTTCTTATTGTATTCATTCCCCCTCCTTTCTTCCCTTTCCCCCCTCCCTTTCTTCCATTCTTCTCTTTTCCCCCCCTCCTTTCTTCCCTTTCCCTCTCTCCTTCCTTCCCTTCTTTCCTTTCTCCCTCTCCTTCCTTCCCTTTCCCCCCTCCTTTCTTCCCTTCTTCCCTTTCCCCCTCTCCTTCCTGCCTTTCCCCCCTCCTTCCTTCCCTTTCTCCCTCTCCTTCCTTTCCTTTCCCTCCCTCCTTCCTGCCTTTCTCCCTCTCTTTTCTTCCCTTCTTTCCTTTCTCCCTCTCCTTCCTTCCCTTTCCCCCCTCCTTTCTTCCCTTCTTTCCTTTCTTATTGTATTTCTTACCTACCCTTCTTTATTGTATTCCTTCCCTTCCTTCTTTATTGTATTCTTTCTCGTCACTCCTTCACTTCCTTCCTTCTTTATTGCATTCCTTCCTTCCTTCATTCTTTATTGTATTCCTTCCTTCCTTCCTTCCTTCTTTATTGCATTCCTTCCCTTCCTTCCTTCTTTATTGTATTCCTTCTCTTCACTCCTTCCCTTCCCTTCCCTACCTTCCTTTCCTTCCTTCTTTATAATAAACAAATTATAATATTATCGTCACAGTAAAAACAAACAAACATATAAATAAATAAAATAAATGAAATAACCAGAATAAAAATAAAGTATAATAATAAATAACACAGTTACCCTTTATAAAATTGTCGACCATTCCGTTTTCTCTGATGGCTAACTTACCCACTACCTCCTTATAACATACAAAAATCATTACTCTCCGTTTTCTCTTTCTTGTGGGGCATCATAGAAAACGGGTCTGAGAATACATAATGCGGTTTGGAGAATGGGAAAATTCGTGTTGATGTACCGCATAATGGAGAGAGAGAGAGAGAGAGAGAGAGAGAGAGAGAGAGAGAGAGAGAGAGAGAGAGAGAGATATTCACCTTATAATAACGAGAGAATTATCGTAGTTACATAGGAGAGAGAGAGAGAGAGAGAGAGAGAGAGAGAGAGAGATTCACCTTATAATAACGAGAGAATTATCTTAGTTACAAAGGAGAGAGAGAGAGAGAGAGAGAGAGAGAGAGAGAGAGAGAGAGAGAGAGAGAGAGAGAGAGATAGAGATAATTGGAGGTGTAGTAATGAAGGTATAATGTGACCAATTAATGTCTATCATACACATCCAGTTTTAACATGGACTCAACCAGGTTTATATACATACATACATACATACATACATACATACTATACATTAATTTTAATATATACATACATTAATCATAATATATGCATACATTCATCTTCATATAAACATACATGATTATACACTTACATA
>JAWZYT010000297.1:42500-67500 GCA_034508575.1 Petrolisthes manimaculis | reverse complement strand
AATAACAACAACAATAACATCAACAATAACAACATCAACAACAATAACAACATCAACAATAACAATAACAATAACAACATCAACAATAACAACAATAACATCAACAACATTATATTTTTACGTCTGGCAGCTGTGATTATTTGTTTTGGTACCAACATTATTTTCTTACGTCTGGCAGGTGTGATTCTTTGTTTTGATGCCTTCACTACCAGCCCAAACTATCTAACCTTGAAACACATTGCCAGCTATCGTATTTTTTATATATATATATATTTTGTTTTTATATAGGCTGGTCATACATATTATTTTTAAGGGAAACGTTTTGTGTTGGTAAATCTGGAGCAACTGAATCCTCCAAACTATTCCAAGCAACACCAACAGAACACCACGCACAAACATACATACACACCCACTCAAACACACACACAAATATACATACACACACTTCTTCACCTTTTTAACACACACACACACACAGACACACTTCACCTTTATCACACACACACACACACACACTTCCTCACCTTTTTAACACACACACACACACATACACACTTCACCTTTTTAACACACACACACATACACACAGACACACTTCCTCACCTTTATAACACACATACACACACACACATTCTTCACCTTTTTAACACACACACACACACACATTCTTCAACTATAACACACACACACACACACTTCCTCACCTTTCTCTCTCTCTCACACACACACACACACAGGATTCCCTAAATATAAACAAACACATTAGTAAAACGTGTCATTGACTAATCTAGCCTTGCCATGTAGTGAACTGTAGTTGCTTCCAAGAACTTGAATATTTGTATGAGAAGTTAATTGAGGTTTGGAGCTGAATACACACTGCACGCAAACTATGTATGTATGTATGTATGTATGTATGTATGTATGTATGTATGTATTTATGTATGTATGTATGTATGTATGTATGTATTTATGTATGTATGTATTTATGTATGTATTTATGTATGTATGTATGTTCACAACTCACTCACTCCTTCATTCACACACACACTCACTCACTCACTTTCATTCACATACTCCGTTCCTCATTCACTCACTCACTCCTTCATTCACTCATTCACTCCTTCATTCACTAATTCATTCACTCACTCACTAATTCATTCATTCACATACTCACTCCTTTCTTCACTCACTCACCCATTCATTCACTCACTCCTTCATTCACTCACTCACTCCTTCATTCACACACTCACTCACTCCTTCATTCACTCACTCCTTCATTCACTCACTCACTCACTCCTTCATTCACTCACTCCTTCATTCACTCACTCACTCCTTCATTCACATATTCCTTCCCTCATTCACTTACTCACACAACTTATTGGTAAATCTGGAGCAACTGAATCCTCCAAACTATTCCAAGCAACAACAACAAC
Organism: Petrolisthes manimaculis; assembly: GCA_034508575.1. Classification (NCBI taxonomy): domain Eukaryota; kingdom Metazoa; phylum Arthropoda; class Malacostraca; order Decapoda; family Porcellanidae; genus Petrolisthes; species Petrolisthes manimaculis. Next base: position 66,067 of record JAWZYT010000297.1, on the reverse strand, counting down.
AACAACAACAACAGAACACCATTATTATTTGTGTTCATCTGTGTGTCCTGTTGTTTCCTGGCATACTTTGGAGGAATCAAGGCACTCCAATGTAACCAACAAATAATTATGTACACACACACATTCACACACACACACATTCACACACACACACATTCACACACACACACATTCACACACACACACACACACATTCACACCCACATTCACACCCACACACACACATTCACACACACACACACACACACACACATTTGTATACATTGGAGTGCCTTGATTCCTCCAAAGTATGCCAGGAAACAACAGGACACACAGATGAACACAAATAATGGTGTTCTGTTGTTGTTGTTGCTTGGAGTAGTATGGAGGATCGATAGTTGCTCCAAATTTACCACCATCATCACCACTGTATTATCTATCTATTTATCTATCTATTTATCTGTCTATTTATCTATCTATCTTTCTATTTATCTATATGTCTATTTACCTATCTGTCTATTTATTTATCTATCTTTCTATTTATCTATCTATCTGTCTATCTATCTGTCTATTTATCTATCTGTATATTTATCTATCTATCTATGTATATTTCTATTTATCTATCTATCTATCTGTCTATCTATTAACTTTCCTCACTAAAAACATGAACTGAAAAGGGACACACACACACACAAAACACACACACAACACACATGGCCTATCGTATAAATAATTCCTCTTTTATCTAAACATCACAGTCACTCACATTTATATAGATGAGGAAGCTGAGAAGGAAATACACAACTTGTCCCACTAAAAAAAACATGAACTGAAAACCGTAACCCACACGACGTATAAATAATCTCTTTTATCTAAACATGATATTAACTCACATTCTTATAGATGAGGAAGCTGGGAAGGAGAAACACACCTTGTCCCACTAAAAACTTTAAACTGAAAACCACACACACGACGTATAAATAATCTCTTTTATCTAAACATGATATTAACTCACATTCTTATAGATGAGGAAGCTGGGAAGGAGATGCACACCTTGTCCCACTGAATACTTGAACTGAAAAGACTGACACACACACAGCCTCTCGTATAAATAACTCAAAAGATGGCACAGATTCCACTCAATTCCAGATTCAACTATTATTATTATTATTATTATTATTATTATACACTTATATCCCTGATAATAGAGGTATCATCTATTACTATTATTATTATATTATTATTATTATTGGTGGTGGTAATAATAATAATGATGATAGATAATGTATTTGGAATGTATTTTGAGAATAGTGATATAAATATTAATAGTAGTTGGCATCTAACACACACACACACACACACGTCACAGACACACACACACACACACACGTCACACACACACACACGTCACAGACACACACACACACACACACACACACACACACGTCACACACACACACACACATCAGCTGACAATAATAAAGGTATAATATATTACTATTGTTATGAATGTGTGGTAATAATAATAATAATATTGGTAGATAATATATAAAGAATTAATATTGAGAATAGTGGTATAAATATTTAGGGTTTAATAATGATAATAATAATGATCTAATTGGCACCTAACACACACACACACACACGCCACAAGTGCAGCCAGGCCAGTAGCCAATCAGCGTTGGGAGCTCGTCAGTTTGGACCAATGGGAAGTAACCTGTGTCCCCCTATTCCCACACCCCCTTAATTACCCCATTTTAATTAGAGATAACACACTTAATACTTATCAAATAAACTTATATATAAACTCATAAAGAAAGGGTGATAGATTGGAGCACTTTGAATCCTCCAAACTATGCCAGGAAACACACCCAGATGAAGAAAACTAATGGTATCTTGTTGCCTGGAATAGTTTGGAGGAATCATGATCTCCAAAAATGTTTGTTGTAAAGGCAGAAAATTAGTAGGTCAATGAGTCCTACTGATATTACCACGAAACACACACACACACACACATACACACAGATAAGAAACTTACTGTACACACACACACACAGATAAGAAACTCGAAACATACTGTACACACACAGATAAGAAACATACTGTACACACACAGATAAGAAACATACTGTACACACACACACACACTTATATAGAATTAGTTTGTGTGTTTCATGGCATAGTCAGGAGGAATCAGAAGCCTCCAATTATCATACACAATCACAGGGTCCTTAATTAAGTGGGGTTTCATTTGTGTGTGTGTGTGTGTGTGTGTGTGTTCTGTTGTTGTTGCTTGGAAATATAGTTTGGAGGATTCAGTTACTCCAGATTTACCAACACAAAACTTCCCTCTTAATATAAATGAAATAAACTCCTTCAATATAGGTATAGGTATAGGTACAGGTGTGTGTATGTGTGTGTTTCGTGGCAATATATGAAGAACTCCCTGTCACGGATCGACCCGTGAGCATAACGTAACATACGTAAGTAGTAGAATGTTATATAAATATATATTAACCCCTAAAGGACCAGGGGTAGTGAAATTACTGTGCCTCCCAGGACCGGGGGTTGAGCGAAAAACACGTAAAATAGCCTGTTTTTGCATGCTCTGTACTCTTAACCTAGCCACTTGGATCAGTGGTTTGATAAGGCTGAAACACCCAAGACGTTGGAGGGGATAAAGGACTTGTTGCTTCACACGCAACTGGAGAAGTCGTGTCCTCCAGAATTGTCGGCCCAAATTAAAACCCATAAGGTTAATTGCCTCAAGGAAATGGTAGAAATGTCGGATGCACATTTTACCAGTTACCACACGTGGATTCAGCCCCATAAGGTAATTACTCAGTTAAATAAGCCTTCCCAGGACTCTACTGGATCATATAATCAGTCGAGTAATAATAATTCACAGCAGCAGAGTCAGGTTGTACGTCGGCAACCTAATCCTCACTTTAATCACGCCCAGAAACAAGGCAATATTCATTATTCCCAGCAGTCAAATCAGTACCGTTACCAAGAGAGAAGTAACGGGAAGAGTTATAATAACCATGGTGGTAATAAGGGTTATTATCAGCGATCGGCAGCTGCTATGTATGAGTATATAGTGAACCACAGTATCCAGCTGTAGGTATGGTTAGCACTGCTGTGGAAACTCCCGAGGGTGGAGAGGGATATACCCAGCAGACGACGGAAGCTCGTCAGGTTGAGAAGGATGAAGGGTTACGTGTTCACGGGGACCATCGGTGGTTTAAAGGGAAGTGCTAGCGTTGGGGCAGACCTTACGTCACGGTTACCTGAGGAAAATTGAGCGAGTAACTAATTATAGATTATGGTTAGGATTCAAATGACTCGTTCTATTGTTATCTCCAAGTGAAACGAGCACAAACCCTTTATCCAAACGTCTATTTGGCGGTTTACCTCGGTCTGACGTTTGGATATTGCATTTTTAGTCATCTAAGACTTGAGTTCCAGAGGTTATCCCTGACTCTAATCTTGGATGACTAAATAATATGTATATTGTAATCTGTGTATCCTTATCCCAGCCAGAGATTTGGAGGGGCTCCCCTTTCCGAGGCTTGGATAATCACCTAATATATATATATTGCCTTACAGGAATTGATGGCAGTTGGATTTTTGTCTCCAGAATTTTTTTTTGCATTATTATTATTACATATTATGTAACAATGACACAATGTATTACATACACCACACTTATATATTGCTTCAATGTGTACTAATTGGTACTAGACATTACCAGGTATAATTATTCTTGCCACGGAGTTTCTCCTTAGATTTTTAAGTTAAAGTAACTGTTAGGAGTTTTTCACTCATTGGCAAAAATAAATACTTAACTGGTATTAAATCCTGACACATACAAGAATGAGTGAAGTGTGAGTGAGTTATTATTGTAATAGTTATACATGCAAAGGCGTCATTACCACTTCATTATTCTATTAAACATTGCATAGAGCAATGTCTCTTCTGTGTGTGCGAATGTCACGGATCGATCCGTGACCATAACGTAACATACGTAAGTAGTAGAATGTTATATAGAAGGAAGGAGTGGTGAATCCAAGTGGAAATAGTGGGTGAGTTGCTAAGCCGTAATTAAAAAAGGATAGGTCAGGTCAGGTCACATAGCCACCTACCTCTGCTTGCTTCCTTTCGTGTTTGAATGCATTGCTACAATTTTTGCATTAATATTTATGCTATGGGAGTAGCTATTACTTATTGAAATCGATTTTGAAGTGGAAGGGGAATTATTGGGATTTTTACAGTACGCCATAGGTTAATTGATCGCATGTATAACTAAAGTATGAGTGACTATATGTAAACCGTAGTCAGGACGAAACCCAGAAATAAATGTATTGTGTTTGAGGGACGGATACAGTGAATTATAACTCCGGTTTAACTCACTACAGCCAACCAACGAGAATATATATTAACCAAATAGGTAAATCTTTGATAAATTAATATTAACATTAAATACTCAGTCCACCCCCACACTCCCTATCCTCCAATTTATTATCTAAATCACATACTTCACTGATAATTATAGATAAATATAATCACCAGCTATTATGTACCGTTGCCATGTGAGTGTTTATGGCAATACTGTTTGTCTTAAAATGTACCGTTGCCATGATTGATTATGGCAATACTGTTTGTCTTAAAATGTACCGTTGCCATGATTGATTATGGCAATACTGTATACTCTCCTCTTTTTTTATGTTAGGTTAGGTTGGTGAAGGGGTCGCATAAAGTGAATGCCTGTATGTATGTATGTATATATGTATGTATGTATGTATGTATGTATGTATGTATATATGTACACTCTCCTCTTTTTATTACAGGTTAGGTTGGTGAAGGGGTCGCATAAAGTGAATGCCTGTATGTGTGTATGTATGTATGTATATATGTATGTATATATATATGTATGTATATACTGTATGTACACTCTCCTCTTTTTTTATTACATTATAGGTTGGTGAAGGGTTGTGTCACATAAAGTGAATTTCACATAAAGTAAATTGTACATTTCCATAAGAAATAATGGTACTTTAACTTGAAAATGGAGCCTAATGGTTCACGTTATTTTAAGAGTTCGTGTAAATTGCATTTATTTCATTTTTTTCATGATACGTACTATTTCAAATTCACATAATTTAAACTCGCATAAAAAGAGAGGAGAGTGTATTGTACAGTATGTCTAAAGTATAGCGTTGCCATGTGACTGTTTATGGCAATACTGTATATCTAAAATATACCGTTGCCATGATTGATTGTGGCAATACTGTTTGTCTTAATATGTACCGTTGTCATGTGACTGTTTATGGCAATACTGTACTGTATGTCTTCAAGTATAGGCTATGTCAAGTAATGTGACATACACAATATACCTATACAGTACAGTATAATGAAGATGTGGAATTTTATTTTGTACGGTATTTTTCACTCTTATATAAACATATCTCCTTCCTTAACTAACTACTAGTAACTAACTAACTAACTGAATAACTGACTAACTAACTGAATAACTGACTAACTAACTAACTAACTAACTAACTAACTAACTAACTAACTAACTAACTAACTAACTAACTAACTAACTAACTAACTAACTAACTAACTAACTAACTAACTAACTAACTAACTAACTAACTAACTAACTAACTAACTAACTAACTAACTAACTAACTAACTAACTAACTAACTAACTAACTAACTAACTAACTAACTAACTAACTAACTAACTAACTAACTAACTAACTAACTAACTAACTAACTAACTAACTAACTAACTAACTAACTAACTAACTAACTAACTAACTAACTAACTAACTAACTAACTAACTAACTAACTAACTAACTAACTAACTAACTAACTAACTAACTAACTAACTAACTAACTAACTAACTAACTAACTAACTAACTAACTAACTAACTAACTAACTAACTAACTAACTAACTAACTAACTAACTAACTAACTGACTGACTGACTGACTGACTGACTGACTGACTGACTGACTGACTGACTGACTGACTGACTGACTGACTGACTGACTGACTGACTGACTGACTGACTGACTGACTGACTGACTGACTGACTGACTGACTGACTGACTGACTGACTAACTGACTGACTGACTAACTAACTAACTAACTAACTAACTGACTAACTAACTGACTAACTAACTAACTAACTAACTAACTAACTGACTGACTAACTAACTAACTAACTGACTAACTAACTAACTAACTGACTAACTAACTAACTAACTAACTAACTAACTGAATAACTAACTAACTAACTAAATGACTACCGGGACCTAACTGGGGCAGACTACAGGGACCTAACTATAAGAGGTAACTACTGTTAATACAACATTTACAGAAAAAATGGTATATAGAAAAGTGAATATAAAATAGTGAAATATAATCACTGATAATAGTCAAATTTTGAAATATAATCACTGATAATAGTAAATTTTTTGAAATATAATCACTGATAATAGTAAATTTTTTGAAATATAATCACTGATAATAGTAAATTTTTTTAAATATAAACACTGATAATAGTAATTTTTTTTAAATATAAACACTGATAATAGTTAAAATTTTGAAATATAATCACTGATAATAGTTAAAATTTTGAAATATAATCACTGATAATAGTAAAAAAAATGAAATATAAACACTGATAATAGTAAACATTTGTAAATATAAACACTGATAATAGTAAATTTTGAAATATAATCACTGATAATAGTAATTTTTTTGAAATATAAACACTGATAATAGTCAAATTTTTGAAATCGGGTTGTGGCAACTTGTAAAAATATTCCAAGACGAATTTCCAAATTATGTTTGTAAATATTTAAAAAAACGGGGCATATTTCCAAAACGGGGCATTTCCCAGACAAACACCATAGATGAAAAGTGTGTTAGAATGTTACAAAATAGTGAATAATAATACTAAATATAATAAAATAAATAATTATACAATATAGTGAACTCGGATTTTCTGTAAATTTACCAAAAGTCAAAATATTGTAATAAAAAAAACGGCAATATATTTAATATTTACCGTAAATTATAAATATTACCCAAATTACATCATATATATATCAAACTATAAATTAGATATCTTATTAATTATATTATGTGTAAAAATATGTGTTATAACAACACATAAACACACGTATATAATAATAATAAAAATAATAATAATAATAAAAATAATACGGAAATAATAATAATACAGTAATAATAATAATAATAATAATAATAATAATAATAACAACAACAATACGAAAATAATAATAATACGAAATAATAATAATAATAATAACAACAACAATAATAACAACAATAATAATAATAATAATAATAATAATAATAAAAATAACAACAACAATAATAATAATAATAATAATAATAATAATAATAATAATAATAATAATAATAATGTTACGTTACCTTTGTATGGAAGAAAAACACGAGCTGTGACCAATTCCAAACACCAGCCTACGTGTGACTGACTGTGTGTGTCTGTGTGTGTGTGTAAATAGAGAACACACATACACACACACACGTGGGAAATATAAAAAATAGTTGCCTCAATTCCATTTTTTTTATAGATTTTATTAGTTATTGTATTTGTTTTTATTTAATTTATTTATTTTAGTATGATCTCTAGTAAAATTATTTTAAAAATGGTTTTTCTTTTACCCATAATATGTAAATAATAAGAAAATATATAACCTTATTTTATTTCACCTGCAAAATTAACTAAATATATATAAGAATTAATTTATAAGTCATAAAATAATAATATAGCCAAGAAAAATGATATAAATATACAATATAAATAAAAAATATATAACCCCTATTTTATTTATCGGGGTAAAATATATATAATCATTAATTTACAAGTTACAAAATAATAAAATAGCCAATAAAAATGAAATAAATAAGAAATATATACATAAAAAAATATATAACCCAATTTTATTTATAGGCGTAAAACATATATAAAAAATAATTTACAAGTCACAAAATAATAAAATAGCCAATAAAAATGATATAAATATACAATATAAATAAAAAAATAAATAACCCCTATTTTATTTATAGGGGTAAAACATATATAAAAAATAATTTACAAGTTACAAAATAATAAAATAGCCAATAAAAATGATATAAATAAGAAATATATACATAAAAAAATATATAACCCAATTTTATTTATAGGAGTAAAACATATATAAAAAATAATTTACAAGTCACAAAATAATTAAATAACCAATAAAAATGATATAACTATACAAATTAAATAATTTAATGTAATAACGAATGATCAAGGTAATAATAAAATAATAAACAGCTGACTGAAGAATGTAAACAAACCGAAAGGAGGTATATTTTTTTTGTATTTTTATTAAATTTATACATCAATAATATCTTTTTTTCTTATTTTTTTTGTGCTAGTTAGTAGTTTAATTTATAAGCTGTGATTATATTGTACTAGTTTGTAAATATAAATAATAATAATAATAATACAAATAAATTAAGAAAAAAAATATTCTGATAAGCCGGTCGTATATTTTAATTTTATATTTATCGTAATAATAATAATAATAATAATAATAATAATAATAATAATAATAAATGTAGTTCCTAGGTCCCAGTACTGTATTTTGCCCCGGTTAGGTCCCAGTAGTTTGCCCCGGTTAGGTCCCGGTAGTTTGCCACGGTTATTTCCCGGTTCTATACCACGGTTATTTCCCGGTAGTACAGTATTGCATCTATTTAATTACCTGTATGTATTAATTAACTTATAAATATCACTTTGTATGTATGTATGTATATAGAATTAATTACCTGTATATATTTCAGATTACAATATCAATTAATTAACTTGTATATATCACTTTGTATGTATGTATGTATATAGAATTAATTACCTGTATATATTTCAGATTACAAAATTAATCAATTAACTTGTAAATATCACTTTGTATGTATGTATGTATGTATGATTAATTACCTGTATATATTTCAGATTACAATATCAATTAATTAACTTGTTAATATCACTTTGTATGTATGTATGTATATAGAATTAATTATCTGTATATATTTAAGATTACAAAATTAATCAATTAACTTGTAAATATCACTTTGTATGTATGTATATACATACATACATACAAAGTGATATTTACAAGTTAATTTATGATTAATTACCTGTATGTATGTATATAGGATTAATTACCTGTATGTATGTATGTATATAGAACTAATTACATGTATGTATGTATGTATGTATGTATGTATGTATGTATGTATGTATGTATGTATGTATGTATGTATGTATATATATAGAACTAATCACCTGTATATTTTTTCAGATTGTGGGAGGAGGAAGATGGTTATACAATATTAATTAAATAAACTTGTAAATGTCAGCCAGGAACAACGACCAATTCACAACAACAACAACAACAACAACAACAACAACCAACGCCTGTTTCGTACAATCGGCTTCCGTGACGGTCGTTGTCATCGCCGTCTTTGTTTACATCCTTTGTTTGGCTTCCTATTCCTTCCCTATTTCTCCTTCTACACGCTCATTGTCTTCCTCTTCCTCTTCTTCCTTCTCTTCCTCCTCCTCTTCCACTCCCTTCTCCTCCTCTTCTTTCTCTTCTTCCTCCTCTTCCACACGCTCCTCCTCCACTTCCTCCTTGTCCTCCTCTTCCACTCCCTCTTCCTCCTCCTCCTCCACCTCTTCCACTCCCACCACCTCCTCCTCTTCCACTCCCTCCTCCACTCCCTCCTCCACCTCCTCCTCCACCACCACCTCTTCCTCCACTACCTCCTCCTCCATGCCGGTAGTACCAAGTATAAAAATGGCCGCCAGTGGTTATTTCCTGTACTTTGCTTACGGCTCAAATCTTCTCACCAAACGTATACACATCAACAACCCGTCAGCAAGAATGGTGGCCGTCGCAAAACTCAAGGTGAAAGCAACAGACAAAACCTTTATACTGTATTTTAATTTATACGGGAATCCAAACGTTTATATATTTTAATTTATGCGGGATTCACATTAGCCTGTGTGTATGAATCCAAACATTTATATTTTAATTTATGAGGGATTCACATTAGTCTGTGTGTACGAATCCAAACGTTTATATTTTAATTTATAAGGGATTCACATTAGTTTGTGTGTACGAATCCAAACGTTTATATTTTAATTTATGCGGGATTCACATTAGTCTGTGTGTACGGATCCGACATATGTATAGTATGTGTGTATGTATGTATACTCTCCTCTTTTTTTATTACATTATAGGTTGGTGAAGGGGTCGCATAAAGTGAATGCCTGTATGTGTGTATGTATGTATGTACAGTATGTATATATGTATGTATATATGTACACTCTGTTCTTTTTTTATTACATTATAGGTTGGTGAAGGGTTGTGTCACATAAAGTGAATTTCACATAAAGTTAATTGTACATTTCCATAAGAAATAATGGTACTTTAACTTGAAAATGGAGCCTAATGGTTCAGGTTAGTTTAACAGTTCATGGAAATTGCATTTATTTAATTTTTTTCATGATACGCACTATTTAAAATTCGCATAATTTAAACTCACATAAAAAGAGAGGAGAGTGTACATATATACATACATACACACATACATACACACATACATATATACATACATATATACATACAGGCATTCACTTTATGCAACCCCTTCACCAACCTAACCTGTAATAAAAAAAGAGGAGAGTATACATATATACATACATACACACATACTATACATATGTTAGATCCGTACACAAGGGCTAATGTGAATCCGGCCTTAATCTGTCAATTACATGTATATAATAATTTAATTCAATTTGTCATCTTAAATTATTTATGGTTACGTGTACAAAATGGTTTAATCCGTCAACTGTTGTGAATTAATCCTAACATCCCTCTCCTACACACACACACACACACACACACACACACACACACACTGTCTCTGTCTGTCTCTCTTCCTACCTTTCTCTCTCTTACACACACATTTTCACACACAAACAAACACTCCTTCCCTCTCTCTCACACACACACCCACTCCCCCTCTCCCTCTCTCTCTCTTATACACACACACACATTTTCACACCCAAACAAACACTCCCTCTCTCTCTCACATACACAAACACTCCCTCTCTCTCTCACACACAAACACTCCCTCCCTCTCCCTCTCACACACACATTTTCACACTCTCCCTCCCACTCTCCTTCTCTCTCTCACATACACACACTCCCTCCCACTCTCCTTCTCTCTCTCTCCCTCTCACACTCCCTCCCTCCCTCTCTCTCTCACACACTCCCCCACTCTCTCCCACACACACACACACACACACAGGACTACAGGCTAGACTTCAACTACTACAGCCAGCGTTGGCAGGGTTCAGCCGCCACCATAGTCGAGGCCTCAGACCAACACGTGTATGGAGTTGTGTGGGAAATAAAAGATCAAGATTTACACAACTTAGATCGGTGAATAATTATGTGTTTGTCTCTGTGTTTTTTTGTCTGTTTTTACTGTATTTTTGTTTGTTAGTACTGTGTGTTTATTTGTTTGTATGTCTGTCCTCATCTTTGTTTGTCTGTATGTGTGTTTGTGTGGGAAATAAAAGATCAAGATTTACACAACTTAGATCGGTGAATAATTATGTGTTTGTGTGTTTATTTGTGTGTGTTTATTTGTGTGTGTGTCTTTGTGTGTGTGTGTTTAATTGTGTGTGTTTGTGTGTGTGTTTATATGGAGTTGTGTGGGAAATAAAAGATCAAGAGTTAGACAACTTAGATCGGTGAATAATTGTCTGTTTGTGTGTGTTTGTGTTTGTGTGTGTGTGTCTGTTTGTGTGTTTAATTGTGTGTGTTTGTGTGTGTGTTTATATGGTGTTGTGTGGGAAATAAAAGATCAAGATTTAGACAACTTAGATCGGTGAATAATTATTTGTTTGTGTGTCTGTGTTTGTGTGTGTGTTTGTGTCTCTGTGTGTTTGTCCTTGTCTGTGTTTGTATGTATGTTTGTTTGTCTGTCTGTGTGTTTGTATGTTTGTTTGTCTGTCTGTGTTTGTATGTATGTTTGTACTGTATGTTTGTTTGTCTGTCTGTGTGTTTATTTGTCTGTCTGTATGTATGTGTGTTTGTATGTTTGTTTGTTTGTAGTGTTAGTAGCATGGTATTATATATTTCATTTAACTATTTATTTGTACCGATAAATATAAATTTGTATTATTTATTTATTTACATATATTCGTTTATTTGTTAATTATTTATTTGTATTATTTATTTATTTACATACTGTATATTCATTTATTTATTTGTATTATTTATTTATTTACATACTGTATATTCATTTATTTATTTGTATTATTTATTTATTCATTTATTTATATATATTCATTTATTTATTTGTATTATTTATTTATTTACATACTGTATATTCATTTATTTATTTGTATTATTTATTTATTTACATTTATTATTTATTTATATATACAGTATTTATTAATTTATTAATAATTTTGTGTACAGGCAAGAAGGTGTATCGCAAGGCATCTACCGGGTGGTAAAGGTGGAAGTGGAGACGGACGGAGGGGAGACACTGACGGCAAGGAGTTACCAGATCGCCGAGCCCCAAGCCGGGGACCAGCGCCCCTCCGCTGTCTATCTACAAGTTATTATTAACGGAGCACGGGAAAATGGTCTTCCTCAGGTGGGTTGTTGTTGTTGTTGTTGTTGTTGTTGTTGTTATTATTGTTATTGTTGTTATTGTTGTTATTGTTTTTGTTATTGTTGTTATTATTATTATTATTATTGTTGTTTTTGTTATTGTTAGTTTTTTATTATATTTTTATTATATTATTATTGTTGTTTTTGTTGTTGTTGTTGTTATTGTTTTTGTTGTTGTTATTGTTGTTGTTATTATTGTTGTTATTATTATTGTTATTGTTATTATTATTGTTGTTATTGTTATTATTGTTATTGTTGTTGTTGTTAGTTTTTTATTATATTATTATTATTGTTAATGTTTCCCATAGTGATTACTAATAATTATATAAATTAATGTTTAGCAAAATAATTAATATAAATTAATAATATAAATAACTGTTTCATTCACAGTAATAATATAAATTAATGTTTAACACAGTAATTAATATAAAGTAATAATATAAATAACGGTTTCATTTAAATTAATAATATAAATTAATGTTTCACACAATAATTAATATAAAGTAATAATATAAATTAATGTTTCTTTCAGTAATTAATATAAAATAATAATATAAATAACTTTTTTCTTCCACAGGATTATATCAAGTTTTTGGAGAATATTGAACATAATAAATATTCAGGCAAAGTGGAACTCAACTTAGACCTGTCCACACAACAACAACAACAACCAACAACAACAACAACAACAACAACAACAACAACAACAACTTAATACAACCACTACAACTTAGATCTCTCCACACAACAACAACAACCAACAACAACAACAACAACTTAATACAACAACAACCACCACCAACAACAACAACAACTTAATACAACCATTACAACTCAGACCTGTCCACACAACAACAACAACCAACAACTTAATACAACCTCCATTACAACCAACTTAGACCTCTCCACACAACAACAACAACAACAACAACAACAACTTAATACAACACAACTTACTACCTTTACAACCAACTTAATACAACACAACCACCATTACAACCAATTTAATACAACAAACAACACAATACAACCACCATTACAACCATTACAACCACTACAAGCAACTTAATACCTTGCAACACAACCATTACAACCACTACAACCAATTTAATACAACCATTTGTAAACACACAGAATCGCCACTTAATTAAGGATTCTGTGTGTGTGTGTGTGTGTGTGTGTGTGTGTGTGTGTGTGTGTGTGTACAGTAGCCTATCTGTGTGTGTGTGTACAGTATGTTTAGTATCTGTGTGTGTGTGTGTGTGTGTGTGTTTCGTGGCAATATTTGAAGGACTCACACACACACACACACACACACACACACACACACACACACACACACACACACACACACACACACACACACACAGTTCATCAAAGCATTTAGAATTAGAATCAATATACTCCTTATATAATTATAGAAATTATAAAATCCACCTTGTAGATAAAATTATATATAAGATAGTCATATAATTATAAGTTATTACTACTACTATCTACTACTACTATCTACTACTATTACTTACTACTTACTGCTACTATTAATACTATTACTTACTACTTACTGCTACTATTAATACTTACTACTACTACTACTGCTAATACTATTACTACTACTACTATTAATACTTACTACTACTACTACTACTACTACTATTACCACTACTACTACTCCTACTATTACTACCAATACTTACTATTACTTCTCCTATTACTACTACTACTACTACTACTACTATTAATATTAATATTTTTAAATTAAGGAGATAGTTACTATTACTACTACTACTACTACTACTATATAATTAATAATATAATTACCTTTGCCTACTATCTATTTAATTCTATGTATATATAACTTCTAGTATATTTAGTCAATTAATAATTACTGTACATGTAATAGTTAATAATATTCATTTAATACTCTGACATATTTATGTAAACAATATTTTTTTCATAATAATTTTTCTTCCAAGTTAATAATTATAGTCAATTTACATTCTAGTTTATACTCATTTAAAATAATAATACGTATATATATACATTATTTTCCGTATTATTATTCTTCCATTAAACTCAATTTACATTCTCATTTATACTCATTTATAATAATAATAATAATAATATATATATAATATTTTCATAATCAATTTTCTTTCTAGTTTATATACTCATTTAAAATAATATATATATATATATTTCTACCCCCCCCAAGCCTGTCCCCTATTCCCAGTCCCCCTATTCCCGCACCCCCCCAGTCCCCCCCCCATGCCTGTCCCCTACTCCCACACCCCCGTAATGAGTATTTCACGATTATTCATATTCTAAAACACTAAATACGTATTTCCTTATGTTTAATAATGAATAGTTAAATAATAATAATAGTTTTTGAACACTCAAAATTTAGTTTAAAAATCAGCTAAACTTAATTACAGTACATACAATTATTTTCCGTATAATTAATAACATCCATATTTCTGTACTGTTATACATACAATTATTTTCTGTATAATTAATAACGTCCATATTTCTGTACTGTTATACATACATACAATTATTTTCCGTATAAATTAAATTCTGTATTAATTCATATTCTTAAAAATTATAATGCTTTCATAAAATTCATAATTTATTTATTATATTTATTTTATTATTAATTCTTAGTCTTAATAATTATAATGCCTTCATAATATTCATACATTATTTGTTATATTTATTTTGTTATTATTTGTAATTATAATGTCTTCAAAATATTAATACATTATTTGTTATATTTATTTTGTTATTATTTGTAATTATAATGCCTTCATAATATTCAAACATTATTTATTATATATTATGTCATAGTTCTAAAATTATAATGCCTTAATAATATTCATACTGTACATTATTTTATTATGTTTATTATGTATATTAATTATGTTTATAATTATGACAATACATGTACAGTTGCCAAAAAATGTATTGTGACAACTATTGATACAACATTAAATATATTAATGTCCATAGTTGTTTGTAGGGATTATAAGTATGTATTACAGAAGGATATGTATATTTCCTTCTGTTATACATGTTATATTATAAGTATGTATTACAGAAGGATATGTATATTTCCTTCTGTAATACATACTTATAATATAGCATGTATAACAGAAGGAAATATACATATCCTTCTGTAATACATACTTATAATATAGCATGTATAACAGAAGGAAATATACATATCCTTCTGTAATACATACTTATAATATAGCATGTATAACAGAAGGAAATATACATATCCTTCTGTAATACATACTTATAATATAGCATGTATAACAGAAGGAAATATACATATCCTTCTGTAATACATACTTATAATATAGCATGTATAACAGAAGGAAATATACATATCCTTCTGTAATACATACTTATAATATAGCATGTATTACAGAAGGAAATATACATATCCTTCTGTAATACATACTTATAATATAGCATGTATAACAGAAGGAAATATACATAATTATCCTTCTGTAATACATACTTATAATATAGCATGTATAACAGAAGGAAATATACATATCCTTCTGTAATACATACTTATATATATCCCTACAAACAACTATGGACATTAATATATTTAATGTTGTATCAATAGTTGTCACAATACATTTTTTGGCAACTGTATATAATAATTACTACTATAACTACTATTACTATCGTTACTACTGTACTGTAGTTAATTAAACATTGTAATTCATAGGGTGGTTGGTATGCAAGGATATTCATAGTGTGGTGTGGTACTATGGATGTGTCACCACCGTCGTACACACTATCACCAAAAATGTTCATGAATAAAACCCATAAATATAATTGATTCATATACAGTAAAAAGTTATCGCATTTTTCTTTGTTTTTTTTTCCAAGATTATTTATTTACATTTAATTAAGGAGAAATTTATATTGTGAGGTTGTGTGTTATGGTGTTATAAGGAATGGTGTGTGTGTGTGTGTGTGATGAGGGAGGGTGTGTGTGTGTTATGATGTTGTAAGTAGTGTAGATATATAATTATGGTGTTTTATTGTTGTAAAAAGGTTTATTATGGTGTTGTAAGTAGTGTAGATATATAATTATGGTGTTGTATTGTTGTAAAAAGGTTTATTATGGTGTTGTAAGTAGTGTAGATATAAAATTATGGTGTTGTAAGTAGTGTAGCAATAAGGAAGGACAGTGTATGTATAGGAACATCAACTAGTGAAGGCGTCAGAGTACGAATAAATAAAGAACTAGGTACAGAATGAAATAATGAGTGTAGATATAAAATTATGATGTTGTATTGTCGTAAAAAGGTTTATTATGGTGTTGTAAGTAGTGTAGATATATAATTATGATGTTTTATTGTTGTAAAAAGGTTTATTATGATGTTGTATTGTCGTAAAAAGGTTTATTATGGTGTTGTATTGTTGTAAAAAGGTTTATTATGGTGTTGTAAGTAGTGTAGATATAAAATTATGGTGTTGTAAGGAGTTGTATTGTTGTAAGGAGTTGTATTATGGTGTTGTAAGTAGTGTAGATATATAATTATGGTGTTGTAAGTAGTGTAGCAATTAAAAAGGACAGTGTATGTATAGGAACATCAACTAGTGAAGGCGTCAGTGCACGAATTAACACAGATCTTGACACACGATGAGGTAGAGACATCACCAACAACAACAACTTAGAGGCACGTGGTAGGTTGGTGGGTGAGACGAGGAGTGTTGTTGTTGTTGTTGTTGTTGTGGTGTGTGTGTGTAGTGAGGACTGGGCTCTCTCATGTAGTGCTGTGAGTAGTACCTGACCTTCTAGGGACAGTCCGGACTCTGTTGTAGGTAAGGGAAATTGTTACATGGGGTTATTAGTTGTTATGAGGTGTTATGAGGTGTTATGAGGTGTTATGAGGTGTTATGAGATACAGGGGAATGTTATTAGGGGTTATTAGTTGTTACGAGGTGTTATGAGGTGTTATGAGGTGTTATGAGGTGTTATGAGGTGTTATGAGGTGTTACAAGGTGTTATTAGTTGTTATGAGGTGTTATGAGGTGTTACTAGATACAGGGGAATGTTACAGGAATGTTATTAGTTGTTACAAGGTGTTACTAGATGTTACGAGGTGTTACAAAGATACAGAGAGTGAAAAGGTAAGGTTACATCAATATTACTAGGGGTTACAAGGTGTTACAAAGATACAGGAAGTGAAAAGGTAAGGTTACATCAATATTATTAGGTGTTAGATATTACAAGATGCAAAGGAAATGTTACAGCAATGTTATTAGCTGTTACAAGGTGTTACAAAGATACAGAGAGTGAAAAGGTAAGGTTAGATTATTATTACTAGGTGTTACAAGGTGTTACAAGGTGTTACAAGATACAAGGGAAATGTTACAGCAATGTTATTAGTTGTTACAAGGTGTTACATGATACAGGAAGTGAAAAGGTAAGGTTACGTTAATATTACGTTACTATTACAAGGTGTTACAAGATACAAAGAAAACGTTACAGGAATATTACAAGGGGTGCGGGAATAGGGGGACAGTCCAACCCCCCTAAACCCCTCCCACCCCCACCCCCACCCCCCCCAAGCCTGTCCCCCTATTCCCGCACCCCCCAAACCCACCCCCAAGCCTGTCCCCCTATTCCCGCACCCCCCAGTCCCCCCCCAAGCCTGTCCCCCTATTCCCGCACCCCCCAGACCCCCCCCAAGCCTGTCCCCCTATTCCCGCACCCCCCAGTCCCCCCCCAAGCCTGTCCCCCTATTCCCGCACCCCCCAGACCCCCCCCCCCAAGCCTGTCCCCTATTCCCACACCCCCTTAATTAAGATTATTTACTTTACGAATAGGACAAAAAAATAGTTTACTTACGATAATTGACAAAATAATACTGTTTACTGACGATAATTGACAAAATAATACTGTTTACTTACGATAATTGACAAAATAATACTGTTTACTTACGATAATTGACAAAATAATACTGTTTACTTACGATAATTGACAAAATAATACTGTTTACTTACGATAATTGACAAAATAATACTGTTTACTTACGATAATTGACAAAATAATACTGTTTACTTACGATAATTGACAAAATAATACTGTTTACTTACGATAATTGACAAAATAATACTGTTTACTTACGATGATTGACAAAAAAATAGTTTACTTACGATAATTGACAAAATAATAATGTTTAAAAATAATGTTTATTTAAGATAATTGACAAAAAAATACTGTTTACTTACGATAATTGACAAAATAATAATGTTTAAAATACTGTTTACTTAAGATAATTGACAAAAAAATAGTTTACTTAAGATAATTGACAAAATAATAATGTTTAAAAATACTGTTTACTTAAGATAATTGACAAAATAATACTGTTTACTTAAATAAGATAATTGACAAAAAATATTGTTTACTTACGATAATTGACAAAAAAATAATCATCAATGTATCTTAAAAAATTAATAATAATGATTACTTAAGATAATTGACAAAAAAAAATACTGTTTACGTAAGATAATTGACAAAAAAATAATGTTTACTTAAATAAGATAATTGACAAAAAAATAATGTTTACTTTACGAATAAGAGAAAAAATAATACTGTTTACGTAAGATAATTGACAAAAAAAAATAGTGTTTACTTAAGATAATTAACCAAAAAAATACTGTTTACAAAAAAATACTGTTTACTTAAGATAATTGACAAAAAAAAAAGAAAAAATTACTTAAGATAATTAACAAAAAAATACGGTTTACTTAAGATAATTGACAAAAAAAATAGCGTTTACTTAAGATAATTGACAAAATAATAAATAATTAACAAAATAATAACATTTACTTAAGATAATTAACAAAAAAAAATTAGTTTACTTAAGATAATTGACAAAAAAATACTAGTGTTTACTTACGTGGTCTTAAAATAGTAACAGCTGATAGAAGTAATAATTCAGTAGTATCTAAGTAATAATGTTTAATTAATCTTAGTACTGTATTTACTTCACTATATATATCTTCTTCTTCTTCTTCTTCTTCTCTCCTCATTGATATATCCTGAAATATTAAATTATATATAAATAACATTACTAAAAATATAAATAACATATATATAAATAGTATAGATATAACTAAAAATAACAAACATACGGTAAATAGAATAACAAATAACATATATATAAATAGTATAAATATAACTAAAAATAACTTAAACATTAATAAAAATAACATAAACATAAATAGGATAACAAATAAAATAACAAACATAAATAAAATAACAATAAATATAAATAAAATAACAAATATAAATAAAATAACATAAATATAACTAAAAATAACATTAACATAAATAAGATAACAATAAATATAAATAAAATAACAAATATATAAATAAAATAACAAATATAAATAAAATAACATAAATATAAATAAAAATAAAAATAACAAACATAAATAGAATAACAAATATAAATAACATAAATATATATAAAATAACATAAATATAAATAAAATAACAAATATAAATAAAATAACAAATATAAATAAAATAACAAATATAAATAAAATAATATAAATAAAATACATTAAATAACATCTATAAACATACATTACATTATTTCACACAAAATATAAATAACAATAAAATTACTCTAATAAGGTGTATAAACATATATATTATTTCACTCAATAAATAAATAAATACAATAAAATTATAAACATACAATATTTCACTCGATAAATAAATACAATAAATAAATAAGATTATAAACATACATACATTATTTCACTCAATAAATAAATAAATACAATAAATAAATAAGATTATAAACAAACATTATTTCCTTCAATAAATAAATAAATAAAGTAAATAAGAATTATAAATATACATTATTTCACTCAATAAATAAATACAATAAATAAATAAGATTATAAACAAACAATATTTCCTTCAATAAATAAATACAATAAATAAATATGAACTATAAAAATACATACATTATTTCCTTCAATAAATAAATACGATAAACATGAACTATAAAAATACATACATTATTTCCTTCAGCATATAATTTATCATCATCATCATCACTATTATCATCATCACTATTATTCCCGTCTGTGTGTATGTATTGTGATGGGCAAGAGGCAGCATGGAGTAGCAGGAGTTGAGGCCATGTGTGTGTGAGTAGGAGAATGAGGTCGTGTGTGGGCAGTGGAGTGAGATAAGGCGACGAGCGACATTGTTTGATCACCCACGCTAATAATTGTACACACACATCCTCTCTTAGTAAACCTCCTGGAAATAAATAAAACTTGTATTATTATTATTATTATTATTATTATTATTATTATTATTACACCGTGGGTGCTTGGCCTGCGGAGCTGCTAGCGTCGCTTCGCTCGAGAAATAATTATGTTACAAAAACAAAAGTAGGCCGAGGATTCATCCCAGGCTTCACTGATCAAAATGGCGTATTACATTTTACTCTAGATGAAACGATGCGGCCGTGCATAGCTGCTAAACACACACACACACACACTTCCCATACCAATAACTGAACACACACACTTCCCACCCCCAATAACTGAACACACACACACACACACACACACTTCACTTATAAGAGATAATAATAATTATTGTTATGAACTTATGACGCATTTACGAGTCAAATGATATACTGTATAGAAAAGTTGTTTATAATAGTGAATTATAAACACACGTAATATATATATATATATATATATATATATATATATATATATATATATATATATATATATATATATATATATATATATTTTTTTTATAATTATATAGTTTGGAGGAATCAATCACACATATTTTTATTCGATTTAAAAGACAATTAATACTTATCATTAATTAATTTGAACTTACTGTTGTTGTTGTTATTGTTATGTTGTTGTTGTTGTTGTTGTTGTTGTTGTTGTTGTTGTTCATAACTTGGCAAAACAGGACTAAAAGGTTGAAGTACTGAGGCAGGGAAAGTAGATGATAGTAGATAGGGTAGTAGATGTGGGGGTAGTAGTAGTGGTAGTGGTAGTTGTGGTGGTGGTGGTGGTAGTGAGGGATATGGTGGTGGGGGTTGTGGTTCTGTTGGTGTTGGTAGTTGTAGTAGTGGTGGTGGTTGTGGTAGTAGTGGTGGTGTTGGTAGTTGTAGTAGTGGTGGTTGTGGTGGTGGTTGTGGTAGTGGTGGTGGTTGTAGTGGTAGTGGTGGTGGTTGTAGTATTGGTTGTGGTTGTAGTGGTTGTGGTAGTAGTGGTTGTGGTTGTGGTGTTGATGTTGTAGGTAGTTGTATTAGTGGTGGTGGTTGTGGTTGTAGTGGTGGTTGTTGTTGTGTTGGTAGTTGTATTAGTGGTGGTAGTGTTGGTTGTGTTGTTGTTGTTGCTGTTGGTAGTTGTAGTAGTTGTAGTGGTTGTGTTGTTGATTGTAGTGGTGGTTGTGGTAGTGGTGGTGTTGGTGTAGGTAGTTGTAGTAGTGGTGGTGGTTGTGTTGTTGTTGTTGTTGTTGTAGTTGGTAGGGGTGGATGGGTAGACGGAGGAGGTAAGGTTGGAATGGGAGTAGAAGCTCTCGGCATTCTGTCAAAAGAAAATGAAATGTACATTAATTTAAATAAAGAAGTGTACATTAATTTAAATAAAGAAGTGTACATTAATTTAAATAAAGAAGTGTACATTAATTTAAATAAAGAAGTGTACATTAATTTAAATAAAGAAGTGTACATTAATTTAAATAAAAAAGTGTACATTAATTAAAATAAAGAAACGTAAAGTGATGGTCTAATGTACTGTAACCTGGTGAATAAAAGTGAGCTATTCGAGTTAATTTTATGAACCCAAATTGCACACACCAACAGCTATAGTTTCGGATCATTTTTCGAAGCCATCTCATTGGAAGGTGTTGCAGTACATATATTAGACCATGACTGTACCCTGGTCAAGTACTATCAACCATGACTGTACATACATTAAAGAATAGAGTACACTAAATATAGATAAAGTGTACAATATATAAAGGCAATTATGTGTACAGCCACAATCAAATATCCACCAACACTTTCCTTCCATCGTAGTAAATATTTTGGTAATAAAGAACAACACGTGTATAATTTTGCACCACCTCATAATAATAATAATAATAATAATAATAATAATAATAACAATAACAATAACAATAACAATAACAATAACAATAATAATAACAATAACAATAACAATAACAATAACAATAACAATAATAATAATAATAATAATAATAATAATAATAATAATAATAATAATAATAATTGAAGGGGTTGAGTTGACGTAAGGTGTTGTTGTTGTTGTTGTATGATTATATTTTGATATGATAAAGATATTTGATTGTGACTGTACATACATTAACTAAAGTCAATTATTTATATATATAAGTGTATATAAAGTGTATTTTATTAATTATACTTACGAATTTGGTTGATCTTGGCAATTTAATGTTGATTTAGATAACGATGGTGATAAATGCGACATATTTGAGAAATTTTTGGATGAGAGAGGGAAAAGGCAGTGAAGGAAGGAGTGAAGTGAAAGGTTAGTGGTAGTAGTGGTAGTAGTGGTAGTAGTGGTAGTGGTAGTATTAGGATGAGTAGGAATAGGAGAATAAGGATGGGGGAAGGATGGATGGATGGCAGAAGGAAGTGGGAATGAATTAGGGATGGGAGAAGGATGAGAAAATGACTGAGGGATGGGAGAAGAAAGT
>JAWZYT010000297.1:27500-30000 GCA_034508575.1 Petrolisthes manimaculis | reverse complement strand
AAGAAACATTTAAAAAAAAAAAAAAACATCCATACACAAGAATAAAAAAAATTAAACACAAACAATAAACATTTAAAACACAAACAATAAACATAAAAAAAAACAAATTTTACTTACATATACAGGAGTAAGAAACACCCTTCCTTATAGATCTCTTAAAAAAACAGGAACAGCCATCACAGCAATACACACCGTAGTGCTTTCCATACGACTTGTCACCACATACCTGACATAACACAGGCACAGGTAACGTACGACCTGTGGGGGGGGGGGAATACAGGTTAATTAGGTGTTGTTTTGTTTGTGTGTTGTTGTTGTTGGTGTTGTTGTTGGTGTTATTGTTATTGTTATTATTATTACTACTACTATTACTACCACTACTACTACTATCACTATCACTACTACTACTACTACTACCACTACTACTACCACTACCACTACTACTACCACCACTACTACTACAACAACCACCACTACTATTACTACCACTACTACTACTACTACCACCACTACTACTACTACCACCACTACTACTACTACTACCACTACCACTTCCCGTAGGTGGGTATTGCCCATAATAATATGGGCAATACTTACAGGGTTTTGGCGCCCCTTCGACCCCAGCCACTAGCTTTCAATTCTTCAACTGTTCCCTCTTTTCTTTTTAGCTCCAGCCTAAACCGAGAGCTCAAGGTCTTATTATTGTTCTTGTTCTTGTTCTTGTTTTTGTTGTTCTTGAGGCGACAACTTTTAAAATGGTTCAACTCACTCACTCACTCACTCACTCACTCATTCTTCTTGGGTCGACCATTTCTTAAAAGGGGTTCAACTCACTCACTCACTCACTCACTCATTTCACTTGAATCATTAACACCCGTAGTTTTAAAACCTTTGAGGTCCCTTACTGGAGCTCTATGAACCCTCCAAATAATCCAGGCCACAAAACGCTTCAGTGTTTCGAATAGGGAATCTGTTGTTGCCTGGAGTAGTTTGGAGGGTTCATAGAGCTCCAGTAAGAGGGTGTGGGAGTAGGGGACAGGCTTGGGGGGGTGCGGGAATAGGGAATCTGTTGCCTGGAGTAGTTTGGAGGGTTCATAGAGCTCCAGTAAGGGACCTCAAATGTTTTAAAACTACGGGTGTGAGAGCCGGAGTTTTTGAATGCTTTTCCTTCATGTTCTGGTTTTTTCCTTCCTGCTTGCTGTCACACCTCTCTATCTCTCTCTCTATCACCTTTTTTCTGGCGCTATACCACACCAATGTTCACAACACCTATATCCAACAATAAAAACAAACAAAAAATACACTACTACTACTACAAACACTACTACAAACACTACTACCACTACTACTACCACAACTACTACTACTACTACTACTACTACTACTACTACTAACACCACTACCACCACTACCACTACTATTACTACTACTACTACTACTACTACTACTACCACTACTACCACCACCACCACTACCACTACTACCACTACTACTACCACCACTACAACCACCACTACTACAACCACTACTACTACTAATACTACTACTACTAATACTTCTACTACTACAACAACCACTACCACTACCACTACCACCACTACCACTACCACCACTACTACTACTACTACTACTACTACTACTACTACTACTACTACTTACCCATTATATAGTTGAATTGAAGTGATAATTTTTGGTGTCAAGTAAATTGTAATTATTTTCTATTATTATTTATTATTATTATTTATTATTATTTATTATTATTATTTATTGTTATTTATTGTTATTTTGTCACTTTTACTGTGTGTGTGTGTGTATGTGTGTGTGTGTGTGTGTATGTATGTATGTATATGTATGTATGTGTGTATGTATATATGTATGTGTATGTATATATGTATGTGTATGTATGTATAATATTTTCCTTCTTTTTCTTTTTCTTTTTTTTTCTTTTTTACTTTTGTTTTCTTTCTTTCCTTTCTTATTTTTTCTTATTTTTTCTTACTTTTCTTTCTTACTTTTTTTCTATTATTATTATTATTATTATTATTATTATTATTATTATTATTACTGTTATTGTTATTATTGTTATTATTATTATTAATATTATTATTATTATTATTATTAGTGTTAGTATTATAATTATTGTAGTTATTATAATTATTGTAGTTATTATAAGTATTGTTATTACTATTATTGTTATTATTATTATTGTTATTATTATTATTATGCACTTTTTGTCTTCTGGAGTATAGCGGGTTTGATGTAGACGGAATGGTGGTTTACTAATATACTGTCGTGTGTGTGTGTGTGTGTGTGTGTGTGTGTGTGTGTGTGTGTGTGTGTGTGTGTGTGTGTGACCTCTCCCTGCCTCCCTGCCTGACCTCCCTCCCTCCCAGAAAGCAGAAAAGGGGGAATGAGAGGGAAGGGAGAGGAGGAATGGGAGGAATGGGAGGGAGGGGAGGGGAGAGGGAGGAAGGGGAGGGAGGGAAGGGAAGGAAAAGGG
>JAWZYT010000297.1:20000-22500 GCA_034508575.1 Petrolisthes manimaculis | reverse complement strand
GAAGGGAAGGAGAGAATGAAGGAAGAGAAGGAATGGAGAGAAGGAAGGAAGTGAAGGAGAGAAGGAAGGAATGAAGGAGAGAGAAGATGGATAGATTAAGGAAAGGAGAATGTATGTGAGAAGGAAGGAAAGGAGAGAAGGAAGGAAAGGAGAGAAGGAAAGGAGAGAAGGAATGGAGAGAAGGAAGGAAAGGAGAGAGAATTGAAGGAATAGAGAGAAGGAATGAAAGGAGAGAGAAGGAAAGAAAAGGAAGGAGAGAAGGAATGGAGAGAAGGAATGAAAGGAGAGAAGGAATGAAAGGAGAGGGAAGGAATGAAAGGAGAGAAGGAAGGAAAGGAGAGAATTAATGAAAGGAGAGAAGGAATGGAGAGTTGAAGGAATGGAGAGAAAGAATGGAGAAAAAGTAGAAGGAAAGGAGAGAAGGAAGGAAGGGAGAGAGAGAGAGAGAGAGAGAGAGAGAGAGAGAGAGAGAGAGAGAGAGAGAGAGAGAGTGTTACAATACAACCAAACCTTTATCAATATTTCACATGTTACCTTTCTTATGATTGGTCCACACCACATACATACATACATACATACATACATACTTACACTCATATATATACATACATATATACATACAGAGAGACAAATCATACATGCACTCATATACATACATACATACATACATATATACTTACATACATACATATACTTACATACATACATATACTTACTTACATACATATATACATACATACATACATAGACACATACATACATGCACTCATATACATACACACACACACCTGAGTAATAATATGCTCTAATGGCCCAGATACACACACACACACACACACACACACACACACACACACACACACACACACACACACACACACACACACACACACAGGTGAGTAATAATAGTCCCTAATGGCTCCCATACACCTGATAAACATCTGTACACACACACACACGTGCACATACACACACACACACACACACACACACATACACTGGTTTCTAAAGTGGTCATGGTCAGGTGAACAGGTAAGGTATAAGAGCTTAATTACAGGTGTCATATAATCAATGAATTACAGGTGTTACAATCAATTAAATATAAATAATCAATAAAAAGGTACAATTATATATAATGTAAATAAAAACATATATATATATATATATATATATATATATATATATATATATATATATATTATATATATATATATATATATATATATATATATATATATATATATATATATATATAAATGCATACTCATATTTATTGTACATACACACCTTCATATATACATACGAACGTACACATACATACATACTCATATATTTATACATATATATATATACACACTCATATATATATATACACACTCATACTCATATATACATACACACTCATATATACATACTGTACACACTCATATATACATACAAATACATACACTTACACACACATATATATATACACACACACATAAATATACATACACACACAAACAAACACACACAAGGAGAGAGAAATATGAAAAAACAACAAAAACAACAACACACACACACATACACACATACACATTCTCTTCCTCCCTCCCTCCACCCTCTCTCTCCCTCCCCCGTCCCTCCCTCCCCCTCTCTCTCTCTCTCTCTCTCAATGGAGCGAGAGAGGTTAGCCAATCAGCTTCGAGTATTCGTTTAATGTGTGAACCAATAGGAAGACAGGAAAGGAACGTGTTAGAAAGGTGTGGTTAAATATTATATGTGATTCTTTGACTTGGCATACATACACACACACACACACACACAGACAGAGAGTGAGAGAGAGAGAGGAGAGAGAGAGAGAGAGAGAGAGAGAGAGAGAGAGAGAGAGAGAGAGACATACACACACACAGAGGAGAGAGAGAGAGGTATACACACACACACACACACACACAGAGGTACACACACACACACACAGACAGAGGAGAGAAATACACACACATATACACACACACACACACACACAGAAGAGAGAGATACACACACACACACACACACACAGGAGAGATACACACACACAAAAGATAGATAGATAAACACACACACATACAATAGATAGATACACACACACACACACACACTGTATTCAAACACTTACACACACACATAAACACACATACACACAACCTTTCTCCTTCCCTTTCTTCCTTCCTTCCTTCTCCTTCCCTTTCTTCCTTCTCTCCTTCCCTTCCCTTTCCTTCCTTCCTTCTCTTTCCTTTCTCCTTCCCTTTCTTCCTTCCTTTCTTCCTTTTCCTTCCTTTCTCCTTCCCTTTCCTTCCTTCCTTCCTTCCTTTCTCCTTCCCTTTCTTTCTTCCTTTCTCCTTCCCTTCCCTTCCTTCCTTTCTTCCTTTCCTCCATTTCCTTCCCTCTCTTCCTTCCTTCCTTCCCTTTCCTTATCTTCCCTTCCTTTCTCCTTCCATTTCCTTCCCTTCCCTTCCTTTCTTCTTCCTTTCTCCTTCCT
>JAWZYT010000296.1:0-108832 GCA_034508575.1 Petrolisthes manimaculis | reverse complement strand
TCACATTATATATTTTCCCTCCTTGTTTACTAATAGATCTTAATTATTTATTGTTCTCATCTTTCACTTTTAATCATATATGCTCATGTTCAATTTTGTATTATTGTTCTGTGGTTAGTCTCTCACTCTCTCTCTCTCTCTCTGTGTTTTTATGTGTGTGATATGGATAAATGCAGAAATGTGTGTGTGTGTGTTTGTGTAGAGGTGGTGGGGTCCGTGCGGTGTGTGTGTGTGTGTGTGTGTCTGGTGGAGCTATCATGTCCATCTTCCCTCTACCAAGGCTTTTCCCTCACTCCCTCCCTCACTCACTCTTACCCTCACTCACTCCTCGATTCCTACCCTCACTCACTCCCTTCCTCTCATTCCCTCAACCAACTAACCAAACACCAACCAACCAACCAACCATCTCATCTATAACTTGGATCTGCATGTATTTTCCCTTGTCGGTCTGTCTCTTCTGGGAAGGATCACATGTTTTTACCTTATCAGAACCACCTTCCAAGAATATCAGTGTGTGTGTGTGTGTGTGTGTATATGCTAAGCCGACTGACCAACTGACTGACGGTGTGTGCAATGAGTTGTGTGTTTGTTTGTTTGTTTGTTTATAGTAGCGTATACAATGGGAGGGGGACATAAAGGTTCGTGTCTTCCTGGGATAATTTAATGAGAGTCACCACACCAGGCATTCCAGTTGACCAAAGAGAGATTCTTCCCTTAATGAAAAGTGGTTATATTTATCGTTTAAAGTTCACGTGGAATTAATGGATAAAACAACCTGTATAACTTCACCCTCTATTTTAACATTTTTTTTTTTTTTTTTTTTTTTTTTTTAGGATTTCTATTTATTTAGTATTTATTGATTTATTTATTATGTGTATTTTTTTATTATTGTTTGTGATATTTCAACAGGGCACATCTTCTTTGACCAATAGAGAGAGATTCAGTATATTGTTTAGAAAAGAGAGGGACTATGTGTATGTATATATGTATGTATGTATGTTGTTGTTGTTGTTGGTGGTGGTCGTGGCTACATTCCTAACCCTGTCGCCGCTGTGAACTATATTTTAATACCCTGGAATTTGAGGAGAGTCTGTGTGTGTGTGTGTGTGTGTGTGTGTGTGTGTGTGTATGTGTGTGTGTAAGATGTCCGTGTAGGTACCTTGCTTGAATTTGATTTTGTACATTCAGTGAGTAAAGTTAAATGTGTGATAAAGTTATGTGTGTGTGTGTGTGTGTGTGTGAGAGAGAGAGAGAGAGAGAGAGAGAGAGAGAGAGAGAGAGAGAGAGAGAGAGAGAGAGAGAGAGAGTAAAGATAATAATTGGAGAAACTGTTTAACTATCATGCCAGACTGTGGGAACCATATTATGTAACAGACTGTAATAAAAGACAGGGGGTCCCTCTGTTAATTTCACACCTCGTTATTCATCTCTCTCTCTCTCTCTCTCTCTCTCTCTCTCTCTCTCCTCTCTCTCTCCTCTCTCTCTCTCTCTCATGACACTTTGTACCTACACAAGATAAAGCGACATTGCAAACCAGATCAGACCCACTAACACTTCACTTACTCACTCACGTAGACACTCACTCACTCACTCACTCACTCTTCACTCTTCTTACCCACTTACTCTCTCACGTAGGCACTCACTCACTCACTCTCATACCCACTCACTCACTCACTCACTCTTCACACTCTTCTTACCCACTTACTCTCTATTCACACACACACACACACACCCATACACCGTGTCTTGTTTTAGTTCCACAGCCTCCAGTTTTATTTATTGTGTTAGTCTCCAGTCTCTCTCTCTCTCTCTCTCTCTCTCATCTCGTCTCCTCTCTCCTCTCTCTCCTCTCTCCTCTCTCTGCAAAATAAGATAAATAAGTTGAGAGAAAACTGTTTTATGGCACAAGTTGGAATTATTCAGTAGCCCTTTATTCTACCTACCTACCTACCCACCTACTCACCCACCTACCTACTCATCAACTTTGTCAACAACGTGCAACGAAGCGTTAATTATAATGTAATATACGGACACTCATTATCCTCATTTATGATTATTATTATTATTGTTATTTTTTTATGATTATTTTTATTTTTATTTACAGGTATATTATGCTTATTATTTTTATTTTTATTTTTAAAAGTTACGTTTCATTAATGCAACCAAAACAAACAAATCACACACACACACACAGCATTACAATATTCAGCTATCAGCTATGGGGGGAAGGGGGAGGGGAGCAGATTAATAATAAATAAACTTCTTAGGTTTTTCTGTTTACCAGCCTGCCAAAGTTTATAAAATGTTTCCCTACTGTAATTGATGGTGACCACATGACTTTTGCCTCCTACCGTATAACTAAGGTCAAAATTATAATAAACCCGTAAGAGATTCGCTCCATTTTTTGCCTGGTTAAAAAAAAAAAAAAAAAAAAAAATATTACATTATTATCTTCATATTTTTGTATTATTATTATTATTATTATTATTATTTTTATTATTATTATTATTGTTATTAATGTTGTTATTATTAATTTAGTTATTATTTTATTTCTTTTATTTTTATTATTATTGTTATTAATGTTATTGTTATTAATTTAGTTATTATTTTATTTCTTTATTTTTATTATTATTGTTATTAATGTTATTGTTATTAAATTAGTTATTATATTATTTCTTTAATTTTATTATTTATTTATTTATTTATATATTTTGACAAGACGACTATAATTGGTAAAGTGGGGGTGATGTTTTTTATTTGTATGTCTCCCTCCCTAGCAACTCATTCCTTTCTCTCTCTCTCTCTCTCGTCTCTCTCTCTCTCTCTCTCTCTCTCTCTCTCTCTCTCTCTCTCTCTCTCTCTCTCTCTCTCTCTCTCTGCTCTCTCTCTCTCTCTGGTCCATGCCACTCTCGGTTGTCTTGAGAGAGAGAGAGAGAGAGAGAGAGAGAGAGAGACTGACTGCAATTGGCTGATGGTCGGATGTGAAAGAAAAGTATCCAGTTTTTCACGAAATTGGAGAAGGAACAGAGAGAGAGAGAGAGAGAGAGAGAGAGAGAGAGAGAGAGAGAGAGAGAGGAGGGGGGGGGGCAGTGAGGGAGAGAGAGAAGTAAAATAAAAATGAGGGAAAACTGGAAGGAGAGGAAACAGAAATGAGAAAGGAAAATGGGAGAAGGAAGGAAGGAATAATAATTCAACGATACGTGAAAATCTACGGAAACAGTTACTACCAAATTTCACTCCCTCGTTTATAACAACAATATTATTAGATGATGTTATATATGTGTGTGTGTGTGTATATATGTGTTGTGTGTGTGTTTATTCTCGTATTGATCGCCTTCCGTGTCGCATATCCCGTCTGTTTACTAATTTTCGTGTTCATAGGTTCACAACTTTGGGACACACACACACGACACATATATATATATATCATGATTCACACACACACACAAACGGAGACACAAGTATAGATGTATATAGCCTATAATATATAAATTTTGATAAGTAGATAATTATATAGATAGACAGTCGTAGATTCATAGGTACTGTCAATAGATAACTTGATAGATTGACAGATGTAGAAAGAGAGAAGTGGAGATTGATAGATAGAGAGAGAGACAGATGGAGGATAATAGATAGATATAGAGAGACAGAGGTAGATAGATAGATATAGAGAGACAAAAGTAGAGATAGAGAGATAGATAAAAAGACATTGAATTATATGTACTGTAAATAAATAAATAAATAGAGAAAGATAGATATAGAATTTCACCTTCCTTTTTCACTACACAACTTTTTTCTTCAACACTCAATGTTTCTCTTAAATATTGTTGTTCACTTCTCATTCTGACATTCATTCTTTCATTATTTTATCCTGACCTTTCCACTTTTATTTTTTATTTTTTCTATGTGTCTTTGTTTCTTACTATCTTGTTTTCTTCCTTCCTTCCTTCCTTCCACCTCGTAATTAGAAGCTAGAAGCCTGAGCCAGAAAGGCGAGAGAGAGAGAGAGAGACATACAGACGGACAGAATTTATGACGGTGAAGCAAAGAAAATTGAGACGCCAAAAGGGAGGGAAAAGAAAGGAAGGAGTAAAGGAAGATGGAGAGGAAATGAAAGACAGAGAAATTGGAAGGAAGGAAGGATAAGGAGGAGAGGGAGAGGAAGGAAGGGAAATAGAAGGGAAGGAGAGAAGGGAAGAGAGCCTTATTGATGTAAGTAAGTGTTGTTAAGATATCAGAAACAGATGTGAAGAGAGAGAGAGAGAGAGAGAGAGGAGAGAGAGAGAGAGAGAGAGAGAGATGAATGAAATGAAAGCAGAATAAGTTGGGAAAATAGAGAGAAAGATAAATAAAAAGAGAAGGAGGGAGGGAAAGAGGAAAAGAAGAAATAAAGAGATGGATAGAAAGAAAAATAAAATAAAAAGAGAGAAGGAGGGAGGGAAAGAGAAAAAGAAGAAATAATTGAGAGAGAGAGAGAGGAAAAACAAACTTTACATAGAATTACACACCACATGGACATCAACAAACAGACCTAAGTTTATCTATTTATTTGTGATAGATGGATAGATAGGTAGATAGATAAATAAATAGATATGTATGTATAGATAGATATGGATAGATAAATAGATCATAGATAGATAAATAAATATGGATAGATAGTTAGATACACATAGATGGTTAGATAGATATGTATAGATGGTTAGATAGATATGTATATTTATATATATATATATATTATATATATATATATATATATATATATATATATATATATTAATATAATATATATATATTTACTGTATATATAGATAGAGTATATACGGATAGATATAGATAGATAGATAGATAGATATATACGGATAGATATAGATAGATAGATAAATACGGATAGATAGATGTAGATGTTGGGTGGGATATTATAAAGGGGGAGAATCTTTTTTGGGGGGCATATTTTTGTTGTTGCCACCTTTACCAAGTCAAGCTCGTAAACTGTGTGTGTGTGATGGAGGGAATGGAGAGAGAGGGGGGAGAGTGTGAGGGAGAGAGAGGAAAGAGAGAGAGAGCGATAGATGAAAGAGTGTGTGATGGAGGGAAGGGAGAGTGTGAGGGAGGTAGGGAGGGAGGGAGAGAGGGGAGGTTAACACAGGTCACTGGCCTTGGAAATATTCATATCCCTGAAATTTACCTTGATACAAGAACAAGGTAAGAAGAGAAGGGGAGGGAAGGGAGAGAGGAGGGAAGGGAGAAGGGGGAGAGAGGAGGGAAGGAGAAAGGGAGAGAGGAGGGAAGGGAGAAAGGGAGAGAGGAGGGAAGGGAGAAGGGGAGAGAGGAGGGAAGGGAGAAGGGGAGAGAGGAGGGAAGGGAGACAGGGGAGAGAGGAGGGAAGGAGAAAAGGAGAGAGGAGGGAAGGGAGAATGGGAGAGAGGAGGGAAGGGAGAAGGTGGGAGGAGTTGTAGAAGTGTGAAGAAGAGGCGATAAATAGAGAGGTGAGAAGGAGGAGAGAGAAGTGAAGGAGGAGGAGGAGGAGTAGGAGGAGTAGGGTGTTGGAATGAGAAAAGAAAGGGAGGTTACTTGACACTGACTTATTGTTGTTACACACACACACACACACCACACACACACACACACACACACACACACACACACACACACACTCATGAACAAGCGTGTAAGACGAGCCAATGGTAGAACACGTCTAATTAATGTTATCACACACACACACACACACACACACACACACACACACACACACACACACACACACACACACACACACACACACACACAGCACACAACACAACTATATTATTACCACCTTAGATTATAGCCTATATGGAAAAACCTACCGTACCGCCCTACCTAAAAAAACGAAAATATATTATATAGGCCTATAAGTTATAATGGATATCATAATGTGTGTCCTTTGTGTGACCCATAAAAAATATATATTATCAATGAAAAATAATGTAACTGTCCTTCGGTGTGAGATAAAAATAACAAACTGTGATTATAATGGTTTGTAAAATGTAAGATAAAAAGTAATCGACACTCCCTTATAGATATTTTTTGTTTATTTTCATGTAAGGGTGGTTCCAATATATATATATATTTTTTTTCCAGACTGTACATAAACACTTTTCCCTCGGCTGTATGTACAGTTGCCAAAAAAGGTATTGCGACAAACTATTGATACAACATTAACTATATTATTGGTCCATAGTTGTTTGTAGGGATTATAAGTATGTATTACAGAAGGATATGTATATTTCCTTCTGTTATACATGCTTATAGTCCCTACAAATAGTTGTAGATATTACTATGGTTAAAGTTCTATCAAGAGTTTGTCGCAATACCTTTTTTGGCAACTGTACATTGTATGCAATTAATTAACAGTAGGTAAAGGTGTGTGTTCTGATATCCATGACTATATAATTAACCAACTGTATGATATGATGCTAATTATACCATCCTCTCTCTGCCTTTCAGATGTGATGATAAAATGAGCTGGTAGGCGACGTGTAGCAACCCTCAAGCCAAGGTGAGAGATACGAGCTTAAAAATTATCCCGAATGTAAACAGAAAAAAGTGTGACTGGAAGAGAAACGTGATTCTTCTTGTTCATTTGCAAAGGTTACGAGAAAATAAAATAATTCCTCTGCAATATGTTAATTGAAATTGCAAGACAAATATATATAATGAGCAGAGGTTATAGGTACAGCCATGGGTGATAGTGCTGGACCATGGAGGGTCCAAGGAGTGTTGGAGAGAACTGAACACAGTTCGAACAAGTGAAAGAACTCTATTCAGTTGCTCTCCAACTCTCCTTTGACTCTGGTCCAACACTATCATCCATGGTTATACACTAACAATCCAATATACTGTAGGTATCCAGGCTTGCTCGAATAACCTGATCAAGTATTAAGCGAGCTTAAGCAAATATGAAACAGAATAAGCGTTGTAATCGGTTCACTATGTCAAATATAACGTATAAAGAGGTAGTAGTGTTATGTAGTATGAGTATACAAGGTGTGTGTGTGTGTGTGAGTGAGGTGGTGTAGGCTAGCACAACAGGCAGTGGGTAAAAGTGCTATATTTAACAGGTTTATCAAGCTGGAAGGATACTGTTTTGTTGATAAGACAATTAGCCACAGCAGTAACCAAGAATAGGTGTGCTGTATCTGTATCTGTGTGTGTGTGTGTGTGTGTGTGTGTGTGACGCACATCTTCTAATTTACTATAAGCAGCTACTTACTATTCAAAACAATTACATCATATGAGAACTTGAAAACCTTTTTAGTGAACAGTTTGTTTGAGTTACCCAAATGCGTATTGAAACTTAATGTCGAAGATTGTACAATACAGTGTTTATTATCCTTTTGTTGTGTTCAGCAGGCGAGAGGTGATGTGGGCACAGGGGCGATGCTGGTGGGGATGGGACGGCGGGGGAGAAGAGGACGAAGAGAAGAACAAGAAAAAGGAACACATACCTGAACAATATGATGCAACACACAACAACAACAACAACCCTTTACTAGCAAGACAGACAACATATCAACAACAACAACAACAACAAACATCCATTTCCTCCCAACTACCAAACCATAGCTACATTTGTCCTCCATCGTCTTCTCCACAACACTTCAACAACCACCCATCACGGTTCCTCGATATGCAACACAACAACGCCACCACCACCACCTGTTTTTCTCGACCTCGCAAAAAACAACAACAGCAAACTGCCAACGCCATCTACCGACCTAAATTTGGCCCCAGAAATTGGTGGTTAGCGGGATTGACGACAGTGCTAATCCTGGTTCTGTGTGGTGCGGTTGTCCCAGTTCGGGCTCAGGAAATAGACACGACGGAAGTCCCAACAGAAGCACTAACAACATCAGATCTTGTGACCACCACGACGCTATTACCGTCCACCTACAGTGAGGATTTGGCGGGAAGACGAGAGAATGAAGCCTGTAACATGGTGCACGAGTGGCCCATTTTGGAGGTGAGATACGAACCTATAATATCTAAATGTAAATAATACATGTTGTTATTGTTCTTGTACGGGACATCCATGCAAGGTCAGTAGTCCTGCATTAAGTATGTCAACGAATGAAAGAGAGTAAATTAAGTCATTAGTGTTAATTTTATGGGTCAGTATTATTATTGAAGTGACACAGGAATGGCTGTATATTATAGCTTAGTATATTTTATCTCTTCAAGGCTTGGTACTGTACTGTACATTGGAAGGTATTGCAGGACTGTTGGAAGTGCATGACTGTATATGTATCCCCAACACATAAATAGTATAGGTAAAAAGATGTTATAAGCAATTTAGGATATGTCATCTTTTCCTCTTTCCTGTTTTCCCTCTCCCACCTTCCCTCCATTCATCACATCATTCTTCTTCCCACCCTTCTTCCTTCCTTCTCTCTCCCACCCACTCCACCTCGCTTGCCCTCCCTTCCTCTCTCCGTCCACCCACCCTTCCCTTCCCTTCCCTTCCTCTCTCCGCCCACCCATCCTTCCCTTCCCTTCCTCCATTTTTCCCACCCTCCCTCTCTTTCTTCCCATCCCTCCTGCGCCTCCCTCAGGACACGAACAAGACCCTCCTGGTGGGGTTCCTGCCGACTCGAAAGGGCAAGAGGACAGAACGCCTCGGCCTCAAGCTGCCAGGAGCCTTCACCTACGCCGTCGATGTCCTCAACAACAGCACAATACTGCCGGAGGGATACAAGCTCAGGTTCAAGGTAAGAGAGAGAGAGAGAGAGAGAGAGAGAGAGAGAGAGAGAGAGAGAGAGAGAGAGAGAGAGAGAGAGAGAGAGAGAGACCCGTAGTTTTAAAACATTTGAGGGCCCTTACTGGAGCTCTATTAATTCTCCAAACTATTCCAGGCAACAGATTCCCTATTCGAAACACTGAAGCATTTTGTGTCCTGGATTATTTGGAGGGTTCATAGAGCTCCAGTAAGGACCCTCAATTTTTTTTAAACTACGGGTGTGTGTGTGTGTGTGTTATTGGAGTGCACGTGACAGACAGAAGGGAATCAAGTGCTCTAAGAAAACATTACTCTCTAAAATGTGAAAAATGTGAGATTCTCGAGGTTCGTCATGTTTTGTTTTTTGCAGTAATTTGAATTATGCAGATTATTCTCCAAATACTTACACTGTCTCGACAATTATTTTTCCTGTGGTCAATTTTGCATATAATAATAATAATAATAATAATAATAATAATAATAATAATCGTGTGTGTGTTTCATGTATAATTATCTACCATGCCCAAAAAAAAAAAAAGTTTAACATACCCTGCCCCCCTTAAATTAATCCAACACACACACACACACACACACAGTGGCAAGACACCGAGGGAAGAGAGGCCCTGG
Organism: Petrolisthes manimaculis; assembly: GCA_034508575.1. NCBI lineage: Eukaryota > Metazoa > Arthropoda > Malacostraca > Decapoda > Porcellanidae > Petrolisthes > Petrolisthes manimaculis. The sequence goes on along the minus strand of JAWZYT010000296.1, from coordinate 99,450 downwards.
GCAGTAAATACATGGTGGACTTGCTGTGTGAAAACGTGTCTGCCATCTTCGGTCCTGAACACACCTGCTACGTTGAAGGCACCGTAGCTGAAGGCACAAATCTTCCCATGCTGTCATACGTGAGTTAAAAAAGAAGGAATTGTTGGATGGGTTTGTTTTTATTAGTGCCCATGTATTTTTTTTTCTCTGGGTTTATTTTATTTATTCATTTATTTATTTATTTATATTTGTTTATTTATTTATTTATTATTATATTTGTTTATTTATTTATATTGAATTGTTTGGTGGGTTTGTTTTGATTAGTGCCCATGCCTTTTTTTTCTCTCTGGGTTTATTTTATTTATTCATTTATTTATTTATTTATTTATTTATTTATATTGATGTTGTTGTTGGTTTACGTCTTGCCTCTTTTTGTTTCTCTGGGTTTATATTTTTCTTTTCTCCCCTTTTTTTTCTCGTTTTATTTCAGATGTGAGTTGATTGATTGAATGATTGATGGTGTTAAGTGATTCTTTCCCTTATGTTCGTTTGTTTTTATTCTTAAGGTGAATTGATGGTTTGATCTGTGTGGTTGGTTGAGAGAGAGAGAGAGAGAGAGAGAGAGAGAGAGAGAGAGAGAGAGAGAGAGAGAGAGAGAGAGAGAGAGAGAGAATTTGTGGAGAAAGTTTTAGGGGATAATAAAAGAAAGTGTGGGTGGCTGGAGACGAACAAATAAGGAGTGATGAGAATAAAATTGCTGAGAGAAAGGGAACGGAGGAGGAAGTGGGAGGAAAGAAGGAAGGAAGGGAGGAAGGAGGAGGAGAAAATGAAAAAGAAGGAAGGAAGGAAGGAAGAGAAAGCCTATTGGAGAGAGAGAGAGAGAGAGAGAGAGAGAGAGAGAGAGAGAGAGAGAGAGAGAGAGAGAGGAGAAAGACCAAATAAGGAGAAATAATAAACATCAAGAAAGATAAACTTACAACATGTCTCGATCGTAAATTCAAAAACTTTTAAGACGACCTGTTATTGTTGTTGTTGTTGTTGTGATCTATAGCCATGGAGGCATGGGGCCAAGTTCGTTGTAACTCGAATTAATTAATATTAGAGTATAATAATAATAATACGAGAGTTGTAATTCTGTTCATGTATAATTAAAAACGACAACAACAATGACAGGCTTATCATGGCTAGTATCCTTAGTATTCACATAGAAATAAGTCAGCCTCCCCTGGGTTGAGATGTGTGTGTTGTTACGGTAAATATAAATACAAGTGTGTGTGTGTGTGTGTAAGTGTAAGTGTAAGTGTAAGTGTAAAGAAGTGGCCTTTCATGCACTTATCTTGAGCGACATCACAAGTAGTTAATGGTATTTTCAAAACACTGCATGGCCTATAGTGTGTGTTTATTGTATGACGCGTCGCGTGCCTCAGCAGACAGTGTTACCAACCTAACCGAATCACAAGACCACCACTGTCTGTACACGCCAAAACTACATTCATAATAACCTCATATATTCAAGTGTCCACCTATGATTTATCTATATAATTTTATACTCAACTGACTGCTGCAAGTACACACTCCTCCATCTGTACACGCCAAAACAACACTCACACTAACATCGTATATTGTGTATTTTATTTGGGTGTGCATCTTGGCTATAAGCTCAAGTGGATGGATGTATCTTTACAAAGTGAGGTCCTTAGTAACCATTATTATAGCTCGTCTCCCTCCCTCCCTCACGCCCACTAGTTATTTGTCTTATGGTGTGTAAAGTGAAGTGTACAGTCATCCACTTACATGGGTTATTATTTTCTTTGTAAAGGAAGTTGTTGAGTAATGATGTATGGATGGGATATTCTATTCTTGAAGACTACACACTGATTTCTCCTAAATATGCCAGAACTAATAGTGATAAGTTCTGTGTCATATGGTTTGGAGAAATAGGTTACCTTCCAATTCACCAACAAAATTAATCGTCAATTAATGTGTTTGTTTGTCCATAGGGATGCAGGAATGAAAGAGCGTCCAAACTGAAGACCTTTGCCAGGACTAACCCTTCAGAGATCAATGTGAGTTTTATTTAATGTATATTCTTCACTTTTTAAGATTGTTACATTTGGCTTAAGGGGAAAATAGACTTCTGGGGTGTAGAGTAGAGTAGAGAGCCTTGATTCCTCCAAAGTATGCCAGAAACAGAACCAAATTAACAAATATAATTGTGGCCTTTGCTTGGAATAGTTTGAAGGAATCCGTTGCTCCAGGTTGACCAACATTACTACTCCTATAATTTGGCCACATTCCTTGGTTTCTGTTGTACAGTATAAGGTATCCTACTGATTTATCCAGCCTGTATAGTGTATCCTTCACACAAGTACAGTATTTATAATGTACTGTACTCGGTATTATACCAAATGATTAGACTCTCACTTAGGAAATCTCACTGATCCAATAAGTTAAAAAGATCAGTTTATTTTGTAATGTCTCAGTTCTCCCTAATGTCTTTCTGTTACTAAGTCAACCCACTTACTTCTAGATTATCCGGACAACAGTGGCCACTTTGAAGCACAACAACTGGACTCAATTTTCCATCATCTACCAAACGGACCAAGAGAGTACCATGGAGACACTGAGGGCAGAGGCTCACAGGGAGAACATGACCATCAAACACGTGAGGCCGTTCAACAAGGAGAGGCTTTCACTCATCTTCCAAGAGACAAAGAACACTACCAGGAGTAAGATGGATAGAGGGTTGAATGTTCATTGTTGTAGTTGTCCTGTTCAGTCTACATACAGTATTGTAATAGTGTATATCAATAGTCTACTGTACTCTTGTTGGTGTCCTTCTGATTCTACATATTGTATTAAAGAGTTAATTTGGAATGCATCGATAGCCAATTTTACTGTTATTGTATTAAAGAGTTAATTTGGAATGCATCGATAGCCAATTTTACTGTTATTGTTCTCCTTCCCAGTCTACGTATACATTGGTCACCGGAGGCTGCTGGGTGAGATGATGACAGCGATGGCAATGGCTGGAGTGTTCCAAAGCAAAAGGAGTCTGAAGGAATACCTCTTACTCTTCATTGAACAGGAGGAATATAACCCCAATGACTGGCATGAGTATCTCTGGAGTGAGTACAGTACTTAATTGGTTTGTACAGTTGACCACAGGAATTCATACACAGGTTATATGGTAATAGAGGTCATTATTCTGGAAGTACTATAATAAATATAGTCTAGAGGTCATTATTCTAGAAGTACTGTAATAAATATAGTCTACCAAGTGACTCGGTGAGAGCAAAACGATAAATTAATAATAAAGTTGTATTGCAGTCACATAGTCTTACATTTTCTATATGTTGTAAACCTATAAATATAACAAGCATATGTATGAATTGTTGTGACCAATTGTACATTATAGTTGTTTTGGACACATGACTAAGAGGACATTGAAGAGTCCATCACACACATAAAGATCACACATCACATAAAGAAGTACAGTAAACATATAGAACTATAGAGTTAAATAGAAATGTTGAGCATAATTAAAAGAATAATTGGCAATAACCTTCACTTCACTTTCCCCCCCCCTCCCTCCCCCACATACTGTACACACACACACAACCCAACACATACATATTGATCCTGACGACAGACTTCCAAACCGAGTCCAAGACGGAAAACAAGAAAAGGAAATGCCTGGAAATGGACCTGCTCACCCTGGACGGACAGTTCATGGTGGTGGCCAACCGTCCCTCCGAGCACCCAGATATCGAGGAGAGGGTCAGGGAATACAACCGTCGCCTTCCCTTCTGCCTGGACAGCTACGACGACGAGTACAACAGGGTAAGCACGCCACACACTGCTGACATTCATTCCAGTATTGTACCAGATGATTGATAGGTCTAGGATTTGTAGCTGTTGTTGAGGCTCTGGTTCACGTTGAGTTTATAATTATGTATGTACCAGATGATTGATAGGTCTAGGATTTGTAGCTGTTGTTGAGGCTCTGGTTCACGTTGAGTTTACAATTGACTCTAGAAGCCCGACACTCAGGCAAAGGACATAATTATGAAGGATAGAATCTTGTGTAGCAAGATCAGTGGAGAGGTGCTCTAGGATTTTGAAGGATATTCTTGTTTGCAATATGGCTAGGACTAAGATCCCTCCAAATAATGAACCCTCCAAATAATCCAGGCCACAAAACGCTTCAGTGTTTCGAATAGGGAATCTGTTGCCTGGAGTAGTTTGGAAAATTCATAGAGCTCCAGTAAGGGCCCTCAAATGTTTTGAAACTACGGGTGTCGGTGACCAAGCATTTATTAATAGATATTTTGTTTATATATATTTTACTGTATTATATTCTGATTTCTGAAGTATACCCGGTATATCCTAAGTTCAACTACAGTACAATTAGTTTACTATATTTAATTAAAGAGCCTTATTTTATGGGTAGGAATTGAATGGTGTCCATTTGCAGGAGAGTAACTGTATGTTGATAGTGTATGTATATATTTTTTTCAGATCTACAACATATATTAATATTGCACTAACCCAATATATATACAATATTGATAATTATTTAACTTTACAGAATATAGTAGTTGTCTCAGTTTATAAGAAGGGTCAACTTGCTTTAATTATTGATTGAAATATCAGCACTGTCTATACTCTTGTGATTTGAGACTAATGCAAGGATGTTCTCTTCACCTTCAGTATCACAGTAAACATCACTTTACTGTGTAGGTTCAGCCTGATATTTGATTTGCAGAATAGTAGTTAGGCCTACACATTTAAATTTATCATTTATTTGCATAACCATTGTATATATATGTGTGCTCTAAATTACAGGCTGAGGAATAATATTCATGACATGTTGCAACTTGTCAATCATGTTTTGACTTTCCTTTAAAGGGGAAGATGTTATCAACAAATTGAAGGTTAATAATTCCACCACACTGTGCCACAATGCTCACAACCAAGGCTTACACTAAGGTACAGATTGTCTGTTTTTTGACACAGTATGGAAGAGTTGAAGCCTCCAATTTGCCAAGAACATCATACTGTACTTATCCCCTTAATATTGTAACATACCCTCTCACTTTGAGTAGTATTGAGAGGATATATACAATAGGTAATGTGACACAGTCTAGGATCACTTGTGTCAATTGAGTACTTTTTTCTGTGGTGACTAATGTTATAAATTTTCTTATGTCAAAATATTTTTTTTTTTTTAATAAAAAATGAGAATTGTTAGTGATTGGCGCCGAGAGATTGAGTCTCTCCTCAGACAGCTGTGGAAGGTTTAACAGGTCATGTCAGAATATTACTTCATACTGATATTAAAAATGTCAAAATTAACTTAATTCTTTTATGTTAAAAATGTCAAAATTAACGGAATACTTTGCTGTTAATAATGTCAATATTAACGGAATACTTTAATGCTAAAAGTTTCAAAATTAACTGACTTGCTTAAAAATATTACCACAAAAATAACCTTTAAGTTTGTGTGTGTGTGCATGATTGTTGAGTGCATGATTGATTGATGAATGTTTCCCCAGTGTTGGTCAGTCAGGCACATGTCATCTGGCCACCCGGAGATGTATTCTTGTCCCACACCATTTACTTGGCTATATATTTATTTATTTATTTTGCCGTGAGAAGCAGACGTTATTCAAAGCAGTGCTGAAAATGTTTGTGACTCCAGAGAAACATTGAAGTTACTCAGTGTGTTGCATTAATTAAGAAAGGACATCAGCTGTGGTCTATGTAAATTTCTGATGGTGAATATTCAGTCCAGATTCAGTAACACTTAAGCACACATACATCCTGAACTGAACAATTATTCTATGTTGAGGTATGGGATGAAAATACATCTCCTAGAATATTTTGGTGTTGATTGGAACATGCATTGCCCTGAGGAGGGATATCTGTGTTCTCTGCAAAATGTTCCGCACTTTTGACGACACCTCTTTATGTTTATATGTTTAAGTTTTTGGGATATTATTTTGTGCATCCATCAACTGCAAGATTTGGCATCCTCCCCAGAGAACATATATAATTCTTGTGTAGAGGAACTGTGTGGTCCCCATGTTATATTTTGCATTATTCATTCCATTATATTATTCTATGTTATGGTAACTATTGACCTCCTGTATATCATCACTGTGAGATTAATAACATCTTGTGCTATGTTACAAGCCAAACCGGAGGCCATCACTAAAGGACAAGGTATGTAGGCCGCTGTAAACAAAACTCACCCTTTTACTTGCACTTTTAAACACACCTTATAAAACCTCGGAGACTAGATGTTTGATGGTAGCTGTTTAAAGCGAGTCCCACATGCACACCTTCTTATTCTTAGTGATATAACACCTCCCTTCCTAGTCTGTCCATTCTCTCCAGCGGTGGAAATTTGTAGATAACTTTATCTCCCCAGCAAACAATAATAATAATAATAATAATACTGTAATAATTTCTCTTTAAAATTTTCTTCCTTTCCCTGTGCTTTTATACCTTTATAAAAAAATATTGTTGAAGACCCTGTATAATAATAGACTGCATGATAGTAATGATGATACATACAGACCTGCACAGAACACCACATAATGATTGTAGTTGCCAAAGTTATATAAATGGCTTTTTTCTCCCCTGGCATTGGTCTCAAGGTCACTTCCCACACGTTAATCTCTTTTTAAACCACGTATAGAACTGATGCTCTCTTGGTTCATAACACGAGTGATTTTATACTGTACTTCATAATGTCATCCATTTCGTTGATGTACTTTACTGTAGATATATCAGTGTGGTGATAACTCCTCCACTTTGGTAAATTAACTCGAATGGAATTGATTGGAGTTATTGGATATTGATGTTGACTAATAATTTGCATTTGCATCTGAGAAGTAAAATTAGCCGATATATATTTTTTTTGTAGCTGTCAAGATATTTATATCGACGGTGAAGTGTGTTGATGATGTAGCACCAATTAAGGGACCCTGTGATTTAGTAAGAAAATTGGAGGTAAACGAGTCCTTCAAATATTGCCACGAAACACCACCTATATGGAAAGAGAGTGTTTGGTGGCATGGTCAGGAGGAATCAGAAGCCTTCAATTCTCATACATGATCACAGGGTCCTTAAGTACTGTGACTGTTATATACTGCTGCATCACTAACTTGTTTTTATTGTTTTCTTTTGTGTAGGCAATAGTTATACAGTATACAGTAGTACAATGCCGTATACAGTACCCAGACAGTAGCACTTATCCCATTGAAATTTAATAAAGGTACAGTAGTCCAGTATCATTAGACAATTAGTACACTGACTGCAATAGAGGTAGTGTATTGTAATCTGGTACAAATAAGGAATAGATATGCAGTTTATATATAGCAGAATGCTGAATGTAATGAAAGTAACCCAGTCTTGTTTGAGAAATCAGGTTGTGTGTAAAAATTTTAAATATTTATATGATCAGGTAAGGAGTAAAAATAAAATGGCAAAAGTGAGATGAATAGGTGAATGAATGAATTAACAGTGTAACAGGAAGAAAGAAGGAGATAGAAAGGAGAAACAGCAAACATGAAAGAAGGAGATAAAAGGAAAAACAGCAAACATGAAAGAAGGGAAGGGTAGCGTTTTTAGAGGTTATTGTAGGGTAATTATAATGAAAAGTGGGGCAGGAATGGATTTGGATTCATGATTAACTTATAAATAATGGGTTCAGGTGATGAAAGGTAGAGTGCTGTTAGGTAAAGCAAGATAATAGGTGAGCAACTGAAAGTATATAAAGTACAGTTGCCAAAAAAGGTATTGCGACAACTATTGATACAACATTAACTATATTAATGTCCATAGTTGTTTGTAGCAATTATAAGTATGTATAACAGAAGGATATGTATATTTCCTTCTGTTATACATGATTATAGTCCGTATACAAATAGTTGTGGATATTATTAGGGTTAAAGTTCTATCAAGATTTGTCGCAATACCTTTTTTGGCAACTGTACATAGCATTACAAATCCATTAAAATAAATTAGGATTGTTTACAGCATTAATAATAAAGGGCTTTGAATGCTGCTTGTTGATCGATGATTGATGGATGATTTTTTCAAACCACCCCAGACGGATGGAGTCTGCTTTGTGGCATAGATTATTTAGATAAACTAGTAACAGTCACTTATAATATGCCTGCAATATCTTATGCTTCATATATTAAGCTAAGAAAGAATGGGTAGAGTTCACTGATGCTTCTGAAACTGAAGGTAAACACTGCTGAGACTTTGTAATATACTGTATAAAGATGTGTGGAATGTAAGTATAGAGGATTGAGTTATTCCTCAGAACAGGTACATAATGCTTGACTTATGTGAATGGTGCGTGAAGTTTGGCGTATTGGAAGGCATTTAAGAAAATTCATATGGCCGTTTTTATCAGTAGTCTGTGCAAGGGATCAGAACAGATGCTTCCTGATCATCCAGAAGCCTCTGTTGATTATTACAGTTGTTCTTATTTTTCTCCTCCCACCCACCTTTTTGTACAACAGATGCATAAGTGAAATACAGTACACTTTTGGAAATGTCTATTAAGGAAATAATGGAAAAGATTCAGTGGTTACTCTTAGTTTATTGCCACTTTTTATAATTTTTGATTTCAGTGATACTACCAGTAGTAGGATAAATTAAAGGGATTGTGTTTTTGTTGTCAAATTGGAATATAATGATTCCTTCAAACTCTCAAAATCCATAGTCTATATATACTGTAGTTTGTTGACATCATCACAGGGTTGCTAGTGTACTGGTATAATCATTTGTAAAGAAATGGGGAAAGCTTAGGCATTATCAAATAGAGGTATTGAACGTACTACTTGACTTAAATTTGTAAATGACTTTGTAACCAAAAATATGTGAATGTCGGTCAATATATTTTTTTAAGTAAGGTAGAACTTGTGTGTACTGTTCTTTAAATGGTATAATATAATGAATGAATATAGATATACTGTATAGGTATACAGTAGTATCATAGCTATGGGCAATAATCAGTAAAAGTCAAGAGGTAAGATAATGACAATGACTGATGAAAACAAGTCCATGTATTTATTGTGTATGGAACCAACACATCAGTCATCATCAACTCCCAACACTTGTCACTTTTATTTGATGCAGACCTATATGCTAACAGAAAGTTTTGTGTGTGTGATATTTCAGGAATTAATGTGTACTCTATTTCTAGTTTAGATAATTGTACAAAATTTGCATAGAAATATTCCTTTGCTAACAGTTTCATACATATGATCGATCTATCTTCCGTATGACAGTCATCTGGGTTAATCCATTTTTTTATATACCATAGCAAAATTTAGTTCAGTACATAACTAACGGTAACTCCACTAAAGTAGATTATAACAGTTTAATCAAGGAAGCTGTGATTATATTGACAATTTAGAAGCTACTGACTTTACTAGACTAACATACAATATGCCAGTTTGTACAGTTTGGGAACAAAGTATCTGGACACCGTTGACGACGTCTGGTAACAATGTCGGTGATAAACACGTTAGTAATAGATAACATTTATTCATTACTACATAATGATAACTGATATTGGGTGACATCAACCAACCACAGACAGTGAAATAAAAGTTATCCTTCAATTGATAAAGACTTTCTCTCACTGACGTGTTTACATTTAGGGATGTTGCCAGAAGCCGCCAACAGTGTTCAGATACATTATACCCCAACTGTACATTACTTAATAGAAGGAACTCTCTTTGGTACATTGGAGGATCATTGACTCTTCCAAATTTTGCCAGAAAACAAATCACTACAATGTTATCATAGTGGATCTGTTTTTTGACATAGTTTTTGAGGATTCACCTGAGTTCCAAAATATCATTATACATATAGCTTAAGTAAGAACATAGTTATCTTCAGAATTCCTAACAGTTCCAGATACAGTACTAGTGGTTTCTGGGCTCACTGTATTTTTTTTTTTTTTTTTTTTTACATATTATAATACAATATAACAGATTACCAGGAGCCCAAACCACAACAAACACCACCACCACCACCACCACCACCACCGCAGCAGCAATAGTTACAGTGTTTAGGGATTGTGGGACAGTGGACCATGTTCAAGAAAGGTTACAGCAGAAATAATGGTGACTGTTTCAACGATCCATTAGACTTTATAATAAGCCAACACATACCAGTCACCATCATTGCTACCTTGACTACAACCATTCTTGCATGTGATCCAGTGTACAATACAGTATTAGTTTGTGGATAAGTTCAGATCTAGAGTTTGAGCAGGATGACACACACGGTGGACTTTAGGATGTGCGTTAACTCACTCTTCCTTCTCTCTCTCTCTCTCTCTCTCCCTCTCTTTCTCTCTCTCTCTATGTATTCTGGATAAGTAAAGGTTTATAGCTACAGCAAGTGACTGTCAGGATGTGCGCTAACTCCCCTTCTTCTCTACCAGGACCGGGCTATACGCGATGAAAAGGTAGGGTCATGAGAGATCGGAGGAGGAGGAGGAGAATGAAGTGGATATGTGGGTGGTTTTGCTTGTTTGATGTCTGTCTGTAAATACATGTACCCTGTCCTCTCCTCTGTCTTCCTCACACACACACTGACACACTTGTAAGGTCTGCTAATAATATATGCCGGGATGGCCTATGTCCGTGGGTTTTTGCTAATATCCACACACGCGGGTTCTGCTGTTGTTGGCGAGGCTGGTAGGAGTGGGAGGTGTGGGTACTGTCTGTAGTATGGCTTGTAAAAAAAGATAATGAAACCCTTTTGCCATTTATAATATACTGTATCATACCTTATTTTTGAGTAGAGTTGTAGGGGCTTGTATTGATGGCAAGGAGTTTGTAATGACTCCTTAATTAATAAATGGGTATGTTATTGGATTGTACAGTACTGGGTATATTTTGAGTTTGTCCTGGATTTGCAGTACCTTTATGCTTAATAATGAGTTGGCAAGAACTCTGTTATGAATTTATTTGTAATATATTCTTACTGGGTTTTAATATATATTGTAATTGCTTTTGTTTGTCTCCTGTTTAATGTGGTTACCTCCTAAACAGCAGTAAGGGGCTGAGGGATGATACACCCTAATGCATGTACGGTACTGTCATCGTCGTACCTAGTTCATTTACCAAGGGAGAGGGAATTACAGTAGAGTACTATACATGTTACCCCAGCATCCCCCGACCCATCTCCTGCCAGCCTCCCTGCCCTTTCTGCACAATGGGTGATAATGTTGTTGTTGTTTTTGTTGTTGTTGTGACATCGCTCTTGTGTACACTCTCCCAAATCTCTCTCGGTTGCGCATAGACTTGCTGCACGGTTTTGATTATTTGATTAATTTTTTTGTTTTTTGTTTTAGTGTGCTGTTTATTATTGTGTTTGGTTCCCTGTGCTGATTATTACTTTCTGCACCACAATAAAAAAGTGGAGAATGAGGTCATAATACAGGGCCTGTGATATTGGTGAGTTAGAGGTTTATGACTCCTACAAACTATTCTACACAGTTGCACCATTTTATTGAGTGAGTTTACAATATCTTGTGGTATAGTTTGCAAGAATCAACAGCCTGCTACAGTACTACTATATTGATTTACAGCATTTACACGTATTTTGATGTATTTTGCCATGTGTTGAAGCCTATATACTGGTCAGGTTAGGCCACAAAAAGCAAGCAACAATAAGGAAAAACAGATAATCTTAACCACCAAGCAGGCAAGTTTGATGCGTAACGTTGCACATGGATTTCCCCGAGAGTGTTATCTGTGTTGTCCGCTGGTCACCTCTAACCTCATTGTGATGGGATTGATTTGATGGACTGACTTGCACTAATGTTGTACATGCAGTTTTATCTTGCTCGGGCGGTTTTGTATGTACTGTACAGTATGTGTGTTTGTATGTACAGAGATGGAATGTAAATATTGTACATGCCACATTTATATAGTGTAAACATTCTTCAGGCTCCCTTTCATAATATTTCTCAGTTTTTAACACAGTTGCAATCACTTACAGTTACTGTATGCATATCTCAACAAGCCTGAAGAGTAACACTTAAGCAGAATGCAATTGAAACATTTTTATATATTCTTCAGCTTTCCTTTCACATTATTTTTATAAGTGTATAGCACAATATTAGTTACTCACATGAATGCTAACCTCAGCAACATAACACTAACAATAATACAACAATTAATGATAATAATAATAAAAAGCACAACACCATAACTACCAGTAACATCAGCACATTACTTATTCAAGAGTAACATGATATAATGTAATGAAGTGAAAAGAGACCATTTGAGGAGAATCCAATGTTTCCTGTATTTTATTTTATTATTTTTAAGGGGACAAGATACTGGTCACTTCAAAGTGTTCCACATATCCATGAAACCTGATATGAAGGACTCTTTGGTCTGTATGCAAGAACATTGTTGGTGTTGACGATGGCGTGATAATGGTACGAAGGCTCCTTAGACACAATACCAAGCCATCGTACTGGCACCACACCATCGCCAATACTGTGAATATTCTGTACTACATACGGTCTTTTGTATTGACACATTTTGTAGTCTCTAGTTCACTGGCTGTATCTTTCCTTAACCAGAAGTAATTGTGAAATGTTTGGTTACTAAAGGTTCCTCCTCAAGTGACATTTTTATTGACACTTACACTTAACCTTTTGATGGCTGGCTATATATGTCAGAATCTCCTTTATTGTGAACTAGATCTGAATATGATGACTTGCCGTTGAAGGGTTAATATGAACGGTAACATTCAATTACTATATTAAAATCTCCAGTAATGAATTAGCAGACTGTTGTAGGAAGCTGTGATGTACAGTAGTGGGTTTTTTGTGAGTTTGAAAGTGAGACTAAGGGTTGTATGCAAGAATACTACACAAACATCATAATGGTACCACACCATTATCAACACCACTGATGTTTTTGCATATGGTCCTAAGCCCATTTACAATCTCTGAATCATAGAGACAACGCCATAATTTCATCATTTGACAGTTCACTCTGATCACCTACAGACTTGACAGAAATTATCGTGTAAACTGTCTCCGTTCTTGTTGGCTCTGTCATTCATTATTTTCTCCACCATAAAAACACTTGACTTTATTATCCTTTCCATTCTGGATTTATATTTTACATTATTTATATCTTTTATTTAAGGTATTAGACAATGACGCTGGTTGTTGGTTCCTTGGCGTCCATATTGTGTCACCAAGGGAATGAAAGGATTTCTTGGCTTGGCTCATCCAGATTTCACACTACATGTATAGTACTGTAGTTTGACACATGTTCAGGAGGTGATCTCACAGCCTACACATGGTCAGGATTTAATTTTCTCTCCGTTCACACCAGTTCCCTGTGTGTTCAGGGCTAAATACCCTTTCTTTACCTGTTCAGATCTTCATAATCTGTCTTTCTATACCAGTTCCATGCATGATAAGGACTTACTTAATATCTAGGTAATTTGTGGTTGCTGTTTTCAGTTCAGTAAACAAGCTGTTCGTATGCAGTTTGGAAGCTTGAAACCTGTATGATGGAGGCTAAATATTGCCATGTGAGGGTTAACTTTGATTCGAAACCATAGAAGCGGCTGTTTGTGAGTCTGTAGTTTTTGACCACAGGCAGTCCTTTCCACTCCACAGACCAGTGACACTGCCAGTCTATCAGAGGGGAGTTACCCTTCCAGCCAACTTCCACTGTATACATCACCGGCCCCACGTGAGCTAAAACTTGTACGTTACCTGCGACCCCCACCACCACTGGCCCCCATGTACTGTACTGTACTGAGAGAGTTGTGCTCATCTTAATGGCACTTACTCGTCTTGCCTCGTGAAAATCTCCTCAACTGAGTTTTGCCAACTCTACTCGCTATACGTTTATACCATAGTCGTTTCTTCCTTTTGTAGTTGGTGAGCCAGCTTAGTTTTCCCACCCTTTGCTTGCTTTTACTGGTCTCAGACATGACTCTTTGGTCATCTTGGTTACTTGCACTCTACAGGACTTAGATAATTCTTGTTCTTTGTAACCATTGTTAAACATTATTACTGTAGTTCGTTCAGTAGGATTGATTTCTTTCTTGCACTTCAGTCTGTCTTTCATCATTCCCCCCTTGTCTCCTCGCTTCAGCCTCTTCTCTTCTCAGGCTTCTCCTCCAAACTCCATTCTCTTCTCTTGACTTTACCCTCTCTCCTGTGTCCTCAACCTATGATGATCTTGATGCACTTAAGTGAATAGAATATTATTATAAAGGTTCAGTATCAGTGACGGGGCATGAACTCTTGAGCAGCAGGTTGACATTTAAGAGATTCATGCCTCATAGATACAGAGAAGAAACTGTAGTGATTGAATTCCTGTTTTGTGTGGATAAGTAGCCAACTGTTCCTTCCTTCTCTGGGTGTACTGGATATTATCAGATCTTGTTTATTTGACATGTTCATCTATTTGAATTTTTCTATCCTTATTCTGAGGGAGTTCATTTTTTATGTCATCTGTGGTACATAACGTTTTCTGTTTGTCTTTTATATTACACATTGTCCAGTGTCCACTTGTGTTACATTATGCATAGGAAGTCCGTTTGCTCAAAACTATCTGTGCTTCTTTATGCATGACTGAGCTCTTCATTACTGTCTCTGTGATATGTGTGATGGCTGTTGCTGTTGTTGTTGTTGTTGCCTTCTTCATGTATCTGTCTTTCAAACCCAATATTCATCAGTGTAATCCAACATATCGGAAGTGTAAGGAGGTGAGATGTTGTTGGCAAAAGGGAGGTTACTGTTCACAGCAAAACTTCCACTTTGAGAAGTCATTAGCCTCCAGTTCATTAACAACATCTAAGCCCCTTGTTGTCATTACCATCATCATCAATATCCTATTGTCCTATTTCAAAGGGTACAGTAGTGTTATTATTGTGACGCAACATATTTATTGTTTTGCTTGGGAAAATACTATATTATAGAAACAAGTACATGTAGTGAATACATGTAGTACATGTAGTTGAAACTCATGCTGTTAAGATTACAAGGGTGTGGCAGGGTACAGAGCATAAGAAATGTTTACATTGGTTGTATAATTCCAATTAATAATTAAAAAAAGACAAGTACAGTACTGTACTGTACTGTACTCTAGCTACACTGAACAGTGATGATTTGTAGGAACTGAATGTCATCTGAGTTCTTGGTTTAAAGACGTCAAAGAATGATAAACATCCATTCTCTAGGTAGCCTATGTGTGAGTAAAGTTAGTTTTATTTTGGCCCCAAGAGTCACCCATACAGTAAATCATATACTGTACAGCATAGCGATATGTTGATGTCTCACAGTATAATGCGGTTATCATTAAGGTAAATTATATTGACTCTCTTTGCACTTCATAAAGAGATCTGGGAGTTATTTACAAACACTAGGTACAGGTACAGGTATTTTGAAGCCTGCTTTTGTGTGCATGTTTGGATGGTGTAATGAAGAGTGATATTGGCTCCCCTCTGTGGGTAGAATCGTCTTTCATTGTTTGGGTGCATCCTATATTAGGGTGTTGTTATTGTTAATCAGTGTGAAAAAACCTGTGGACTGAACATGCACTTTTTTTATATTGCCTGCAGTTGTTTGCCATATTGTATTTTTCATGCATTGGGTCATAATGCCCAGACAGTGCCTGACATTAAAAATCTACAAAATAATATAAAGTCCCGCTAATTCAGGGAAGTTAATGATGGGATTACTAATTAATTTTGAAATAAGCACAATAACATTAGGTTATAAGGGGATGTGTGACCACTGCATTGAGAGAAGATATTGAGAAAGGAGACTAACTCATGACAGTTACAATAATTTGGAATTTGACATAAGCATCTTGTCCTTGAAGATAAATGCTGGTTGTTGTTGTTGTTGTTGTTGTTGTGATTGTGAAATGTGTTGTTGGGAAAGTAGTTGTAGTGCCTGTGATGAGATAAACATATAAATGCCTAAGGATTCAGACTGTTTTGTCCTGTGCGTATTGTCATTACAGTTATGGTTCAAGGTTAAATAAACACACTGCTGATACTGTATAAAGACACATGGAGGGCAGCAGTCTGGATTCTCTACTATTATCATACTAAAGCCACACTGCACTCGGGAACACAACTTGTAGATACAGATTTGGGAAGCACTTCACAATGCACAGCCTGAATAGGGATGAAAATCGAAGCTATTTTTATTATGTACAGTAGTTTGTTGTATACTGTACTTGTAATATTTGTTTAAATACAATATGTATGCACTCTATGAATGGATGGTAAGTCACATATACAATAATGTCAATGTGGGATTCATTACGGAGAATCATTAAAGGACTTTGGTAGCTTGTCGAGGGAAGTAACCTTTTGTTAAAGATTTTGGAGGGTTATTGATTCCTCCACTCTACACTATGAAACAACAGGGCCGGTATTCACAAAACATATCACAGTTTGTACTTGTTTATATGTTTGTGTTACTGACCTCACCATAGTGTAGTGCTTCAGGCTCATTTCAAAGCAGTGAATGGTTTTGCTATTCAATGAGTATGAGCTTATATTGGGATATTGAAGCAGTGCCGGGTCCTGGTATTTGCCATGAATGAACACATACAAACAAAAGTTTAGTACTACTACAGTATTGTATGTACAAACAGTTAATGAAGTACAGTGTAGTTCCCTGGAAAGACTGAGTATTGTTGAGATGGCAGGCCCAGGCAGTCAGATGGCATCATGGTGTGATGTAGCGCTGACATATAACTTGGGTAAATAACAAGACACACGTACAATACATAATGGCAAGAAAGTGTTTGGAGTGGAAAGGAAATACAAGACAGCTTATTATTCAACTTTGTCAAAACTGGTGGTATTTTTGAAGATGGTATGTGAGACCCTATGAAAGGAAGGTCATGGATTAGATAATGACCAGTATTGATAAGCTAAAGATGTTTTAAAATGGCAAGATATGTCAAGAAACAAACTACCCAACCCTCTGTGATAATGGCTGTGAGTTTGCCAACAAAATGCCACTCTGTGAAGTTTACCCAGTGTGATAATTTGACAAAGAACTTCAGCTGGTTTTGAATTTCCCTTTCACTTGACACAGGGCTGTAAGGAAACCAATCATAGGTTAGGACTGATACAATAGTTCCATGCAGTGTCAGTAGAACCAATGTATGGTTCATTGTAATTGCCTAACCCATGACTTTCCTTACATAAGACATAGTGTGACTGAGTAACATGAGTCCTGGAGAGAAGGTTAACATGTACAGTGGCCATTTGGGAGACTTTCTACTTACCTTTACTTTTATGACTTCATCAAACATTGACAAAAATCTCCATAATTATTATGTTCATGTGATTAGATAATTTCTGTATGATAACTTCAGCCAATTTTATGCCAATAGAGGCTATTACAAATACAAAGAAAAATGTATATAATTTGGTGTGGAAAGTGCCTCAATGTGCCCTGAAGTACTGAATGTGCTCAACTCTGCTGGTTAATTAGAAGTGACCTCACCAAGAGAATACTGTAACTTCTACAGTGTTCTCTTCCCAATACAGTAACGACAAAGAAACTCACTGTATCCACAAGGAAACAACACCATGCCAGGATGATGTGCCTCTGTTCAGTAAAGTAAAAGGTTTAACTTTCATGATGATTGGGTTTTCTCTCCTCACTGATAATGTTTTTACTACAAGCCCACAAGACCTTAAAGTGGGTCATCATGAGAGGGTTAACTTACTGCTTTGGATATTTTAATTTGTGTGTTTTTATTTTTTCATTGTAGCCTTGGGTAAATAATGTACCGTATATCAGATGATTCACCTTGGATAATGTACTCACACTTCTACTTGGCATTAGTGGGTCAGAAAGGCTTAAAGAGAGAAACTCTTGACAGTAAATTGGAGGGCCACAGAATCCTCTAAACTGTGTTATGAAGCAGATCCCCTCTTGGTTAAAATGAGGTGATTTGTTTCCAGGGATAGTTTGAAGGAATCAGCTTGTAGCCATTCACTTGACCAAATACTATTCTCCCTTAATATAGAGTGTGAGGTGTTGTGACTGGTGGCTGTGTTGGCTCATAACACATCCACTAGTTACAATCTATGTTACACGAAGCCTTATAGAACTTCATTCACTAGTGTCTAGTAAAATTGTGAGAGTAATAGGCAGAGTGGACCAGGCAAACCATTTGCTAGCTGAATATATTTTGGTGTTTTTTCTGCATCCTGAGCCTCAGGTCACTCACACCTCGCTATAATATAATATGCAAGTAAGCTGGTATATGGAGCCTTTTGAGGGTGGATGTATGTTTGGGGTACCACAGTGCATCTCAGGAGTATTACAGGATTGGGTATTGTGTTATTATCACTGTATAACTGTACTGCTATGTTGGGAACTCACTGTCTGTGTCTTGCCTGTACTGTAGTTGATGTGTATTGTTGTTGTTATAATTGTACTGTATATCTAACCCCATATATATAATAACTTTTCCCCTCTAAATGTTGGGCTAAATCTCTTAAATAAAACAAAATCCTAAAATCTAATATTACAGTTCTAAATGATTTTCCAGTTTGCTGTGATTAATAACCTAACATGTGTGTTTTGTTCTTTTTCTTAAGCAGTGTTTTTGTTAATAATCATCATACATTCATTATTAAGGGATTAATTAAGTACACTATATCTAATTATAGTGTACTGGTCTTCATGTCACTGCCTTGTGTCAATTCATTTTGACATGTACTCTACTCTACTCTACTAATTTCTTTAAAATATTGTAAACCATCATTGTCCTTCATATGACTTGCTTCTGTTATGCTCCTGCATCACCTTTCTAAATCTTATTTCTTTTAAGGCATAGTGTATCAATTTTTCATTTTGTTTCCAGCTTGGGTAACCTGTCACTAAATTTATGTATTGTGCTTCATTATCTGCTTAGCCTGTCTTTTATCTCTCTCTAGGGCCTAAAATTTCTGTTTGTTTTGTTTGTCATTTCTTTTCATAATAATTTGCAGATCATTTTTTTTAAATTAATTACATAACATTTCTGTGTCATCATCTATATACCAGTACTTTCCTATGGTCTCTCACTAACTCTGTCTGTGCACTGTACTTTACTACTTTGTCCACTGAAACCTTTCCTTCACTCCCACACATAGCTCACTTGTACAGTATGTCATACCAGTCCTCTAGCAAATCTGTGCATCCTGGGCAGTATACAAAGAACATTATTGATGTCAACTATGAGGTGGTAATGGTACAATGACTCCCTAAGTACAATGCAGAGATGTCCTACCAGTACTGTACTGTGCCATAATGAACACCATGGATGACCTTGTATATGGCCCTGTAGTTTGTATAATCATGAGAATACTGTACCTGTAAAGTTATAATGAAGCACCAGATGATTTATTAAACACATTATTGCTATGGCCTGTATGATACCCATGTGAGTCACTGATGCACAAAAGAATTGAAGGTAATCTTCACTATTTTCATACTACACATTCTTTCATTTGCATTTTTATATTTATTCTAATTTACATACAATACAAAGTGTTTTTTCTCCCACCACACAACAAGCAACATGTCTGATATATATTTTGTTAAAAGTTTTTAATGCTGTCAGTAAAGTGGAAAGTTTTGATCCCTCCAAACTACAGTCTCCAAACAGTACCAACTCTGAAGTATTGTACCTGTAGTGTGGTTTATGGAATACAGTAGTTTGGAGGAATCGGCATCAGTCAGTTTGGTGAAAGCCACTTGGTACACATTAAAGTAAAAAGCCTTAATATTTATAACACAAGGTAACAGTGTGACAGAACAATAACATTGTGTTGTAACATAACTATATATTGTGGTAACAAATTATTGAAAACTAATACAGTACCGTATAACAGTCTAACCATACAGTATACTATAACACATAACATAACATAACACAAAGCACCGCATAACTCTGTAACACAAAGCATCGCATAACTCTGTAATCAAACAATGAACACTAATTCCACAATATAATAAATCAGTATTACTTACATAATGTCAGACAACCTTAACAATTGTGATCATTCTATTAACACAGTAAGATGAAAACAATCATATATACAGTAGATTAATTAATATTTTAGTTCATGTTTTCTACCATAAGATGTATGTAAATTTGTAATGTACCTTGTCAATGATTATCATAATTTGAATACAGTAACAAAAATGTTGATACCAAGCTCAAGCTTTGCCTATTGGTAAATTCAGTAAATTTTGTAGTAATATAGCTATGATTTTTAAGTTCATATATTTTTCAGTACTGTACAGTAAAGTTTATGATTCATATTAGTCCAATGTTACATTAATAATAAACTCACTGCACATCCCTGACATCCATTACCACCACCACTACTACTACTACTACTACTACTACTACTACTACTACTACTACTACTCTCACTTCTACTACTTCTCCATATTCCTAAGCTTTCATCAGCATATTTACACATATTTATCACTACAGTATTTCCATTCCTTCTGTCTTGCTACATTACAGCACATTAGTACACATGTTGGCTAGTTTTTGCAGCCATACAAAATGAGATATTTCTGATTTTCCCTTTTGTAATAATAATAAATGAGCTTTTATAGTACAGTACAGTACAGTACAGTATTATAACTGAACTGATACAGTACTAGGATTTATTTTAAAATCATGATACAGTATATTTGGAGACATTTGGATTTTCATTAAATTCTCTTGTTATATTTGGATTTTCATTAAATTCTCTTGTTATATTCAGTATGATACTGCCAGGTCAAGTTCCCAATCAAGAGAAATATTAGCCTCTTCTTATATTCCATCACCTCTTTCTCTTGACCACTTTCTATATACAGTACAAGACAATAGTTGTAACAGTAGCTTGCTGAACTCACAAGATAAACAATCAAACTTTTATAAGATCTTCCTGTACAGTTTCTGCTTTACTTTTCCCTGTTTTGTACCATAGTGTTTATTATCATGCTTTTTCTTGCATTTTATAGGTTATGTAAATATTGGTACAGTATCTTAGATCCTAGTTGTAGAATACATACCGGTACATCATACTGTACTTTTATTTATTTATCGATCCTTTTACACTTTGTCACATTGAAGTTGATATTCATAATTATAACCTTCAAACACCTATAATTCTTCCAATTCCCTATCATAGAGTGAATAGTCTTTGCCAACTGTGTATTATGATGTTTATACTTAACTTAGTTCACTGTCATAACATTGATTCTTCTTCCAACTTCCAGCCATAGAGTTTATACTTCCATTTTTCTGTCCTAAAATATCACATACAATACCTTCCATTTCTCTGTCATCATGTCGATCACCTCAGCAGACCCTCAGTCCTTTCCACCAGTCATGTCCCTTGCACTTGCAGACCCCAAACAAACTGCATCAATCCCTTTCCCAAGAATTCTAACTCTGCATCTTTCTCTGGGGGTCCGGGCAGCACATACCCTACCTGCCCACGGCTTATGTCTATGACTCGGTACAACTGTATGCCCGCGCCGTGGCCGAGCTGTACAACTCGTCACGCGAGTCCGGGGAAAACCTCACTGTCAAAGAGATTGCCAGGGATGGAGCCAGGATCAAAGACCATCTCCGTAACATGACCTACACTAGTGAGTCATTCATTTATATATATATTTTTTTTTCTTGTGTGATGGGTGTTATGGTATTTTAACATGACCTACACCAGTGAGTCATTCATTTATATATATATATATTTTTTTTCTTGTGTGATGGGTGTTATGGTATTTTAACATGTCCTACACCAGTGAGTTGTTTATTAATAAACCTTTTTTTCTTTCCATTGCATGATGGGTCTTCTGGCATTTTTAACATGACCTAACTTATTTAAACTCTTAGTTGGTTGGGTTTTCTGGTATTTACAACTGTCTGGCTTCCATCTGACTCTACTGAATTATCACCTAATGCTTTTTTTTGTGAAATGAGAGTTTACCTTCAAAACATTAAAGTTCCTGGCATGAATCTAAGCATTGAAAAGTACCACATAATTTTATAGTGTTAAATAAGGTACTGTACATGTATAAGTATTATTTAGGGGTATATTAGTTTACATGTACTGTAATTTTGAACCTTTAAACCTTAACCAGTGTGTGACAACATAAGTCGACACCTCCAACAAGTGTGGGTAACCTCAGTTGATGACATATGTCAACAATGCAGTTTTCAAATTTGTGCGCCCCCTTGCATACCGTACTTGATTAGGCTCACATTAGAGGGGGTTTGTGCTCAGGAGCTCCCATGAGTTAAACCAGCCTTGTCTAGCCAGTGTAGAAATATTCCTCAGCGTGTGAGGATGTATTTTTAGCACTCTGCTTTTGTACTAATTACCATAATATACAGTATTACGTAAAAACAACCGTG
Organism: Petrolisthes manimaculis; assembly: GCA_034508575.1. Taxonomy (NCBI): domain Eukaryota; kingdom Metazoa; phylum Arthropoda; class Malacostraca; order Decapoda; family Porcellanidae; genus Petrolisthes; species Petrolisthes manimaculis. The sequence continues at coordinate 76,993 of JAWZYT010000296.1, read as the reverse complement.
AATGTTACAATTTTATTTCCCCACCGAAGGAGAGTAGTTTGTTGATTGACTGAGCTGTGCATGTTGTTTGACCCCCTTTGACCCCCTTGTCTCCTGGCAGGCATCCTGGGATTCAGCATGACGATGAACACAAACGCATCCAGTGAGGGAAACTATAGTGTGTACTTCTTCTCCGACTGTCCCAGCAGCAATGTGGACACCTTAAACTGTTCCAAGTGCCTCCACAAGATCAGTAACTACTACCAAGAGGTCAGGAAATGTGGTTGAGTAGCTTGTAAGGGGTATTAGGCAGCTTAAGGCAATCATTAGACAGGTTGGAAGGGCCATTCTATCCTCAGGCAGGTTGGAAGGTTAGTTTAGGAGGTCAGTAGGGAATTAATGGAGGTCAGTTGGTCAATTGGAAGATTTATTAAGCAGGTTCAAATAATTAATAGATTCATAGGCAGGTTGGAAGGGGTCTTTGGCCAATGTGGATAAATTCCTTGACAGGTCCAGAACAGACTGAAATAAGATTTTCTTATTCAGTATCACTCAGTTCATATAAAGTACATTCCCCAACTTTACTTAGTTTTACACTGAAATTACCTTTGTACTTACACTTCCCCTAATATTCCAACAAAACTCGCATGCTTTCCTGCCTTACTTCACACACACACACACACACACACACACACACACACGAATGACTCCATCTGACTCACACCATGCACCTCTGGCCAGAACTCATCACTGGAAGCCTCGGCTATTGTGATTCCAATCCGTGACGAGCCGGAGTGTGGGTTTGATGACAGCAAGTGCTCCCGGGGTAGACAGGGCTACGAAAAACCCATCGCCATCTCCCTGGGTGTCCTCCTGGTGCTGGCCTTCTTCATGTCGACGTACCTCTACCGCAACTGGAAATACGAGCAGGAGATAGTGGGACTACAATGGAGGATCAACCAGATGGACCTGACCATGAGTAACAATATGCCGGTGGGGAGTCGGGTATGTGAGGCCGGATTATACTCTACCTCTTCTTCCCTAACTAGCAGGGTACGTAAGTATTGTCGGTCGGTCAGCCTTCCGTATCGATCTCTCCATCCCCACCACTCCTCTCCTGTATATCCCTGCCTGCTTGCTTGCTTCCCTGCTCTGCTCTGGTCGGTACCAACCTGTCTAGTCCTGTCCTGTTTAGTGAGAGACAGTAACACGTCGTGTGACTGCTGATCGACATTTTCCCTTCTCTGTTTCTGCCTTGTTTTACTGTTTCACCGAGCTATGCAAGACCTAGCAGTTCCCTAAGGCATTCCTAGACTAGCTCAACTCTACCCAGCACTGTCCAGTCAAGCCCAGTTCTGGTCAACCAAGCCTTGCCCTGCACAGTCAAGCCCTGCCCTGCCCTGCCCTGCCCTGCCCTGCCCTGCCCTGCCCTGCCCTGCCCTACTCAGCCAAGCCCTGCCCTGCCCTGCACTGGCACTACACTTCACCACACCTTGTGGGCTCTGTCTGTAAAGCTTGGCTTCAGTTTACTTGTTTACAATTTTGCTCAGCTTTCGAAAACTTGAAATTTTGATGTTGATTTATTGTTTACTTTTTCTTGTGCAGTATTATAGTTATTTTAGCCTTTTGTTTATTATATTTTTCAGTGTCAGTTTTCTTATATTCTTTTATCATTAATATAACTTTGGGCACATCGTTTTATGTTTTAAGCTGAAGGAAGCAGCAGGCTCATTGCTTATTTATTTATTTTCCAGTAATTCAAAACATACTTCTGATATTGGTCATTTTCTATTGAGAAAGTGACTGACATTAAATATCCACATATGACAAAACTACTAATTTTTTTATAGTTTACATAACTTTCCTCTGCCAACTAATTTCCACTTCCTTGGACATATCACCTGTACCATCTATATCTCTATCCAAGTTTAACTTATTCTCTATACAGTACAACACTTTACACTGCTACACAAGCCCTCCCAGGGGATATCTCTTGGTATAAGGAGTGAATAGCCCTTTTGAGATGGATAGACAAGCCCCAGTAAAGACTTGCCAAGTGAGGTAGACAAGTTGTTACTGTTTTAGCTTGGCCAGCACTTAAGATATGCTGGTAAAAGAGCAAGGTATCATTTCATATAGATGAGTGAAAAGGATATCAAAGTTTCATACTTTACCTTTCCACATGTGTCTCTTCCATGTCATAAGTTTGTCTTTTCCTTGCACATCACCCCTGTACTCCACAGATATTAAATAAATCTGCTACACTTTTATTTACTGTAAAGTACAGTATTTTCCAAGACATACTTGCCCATCTTTTTTATTCTGATAGTTTCATGTTCATGTTTATTAATCCTTTATTATTTTTATTTTGGTATGGTTGTGTTCATAAATATTTAGATTACTGTATGTTTGTCTGATATTTATGTACACAAATCTGCTGTATATATAATTAAGTTGCAAGCTTGATTGGCATTGTGGCAGCTTGACTAATATGGTTAGTTAATATTATTCTATATCTTGTAAACTACTGTACTCCTGTTGCATTATTGTCTGTATACGAGTCAATTTGTCTGTTTCTACTGTTTCCACCACAATCCTCAAGCAATCGATTTGAGACACCTCCAAGTGCTACATCTTTCCACACTTATTCCACCAGTGCAATCCCCATTGGGGAATATTGCCAGAGGTGATGTGGACAATATTTTCAGAGTTTGGGTACCCGTTTGGCCTCAACCATTCTCTTTCAATTCTTCAGCTGTCTATCCTTTTCTTCTATTTCCTTTGTGTTTATCAACCCTCCTCTGTATCACCTTCTCCCTCACCCAACAAGGACTTACAGTGTTTTTTATTCATCCTCAGATCAATCCATCAATATAAAATCAGGTATTCTTACCCTTCTCACAATGAGCTAAGTGTATTTCTCAGGTTAGTACCAAGTGATATTTCCTGCAGCAGGGAATGCCTCTGTAGTCCAGTGGTTATGAATGATGTAATTTAGATTTCAACAACTGCACTTACAACCCACTATTATAAATGTAATCACAACCACGGCTACATTCTCCAACACCACCAACACAGCCAATCTCAAAATGATCACAATACCATATCCACCACCACAGTACAGTAGTCACTATCACCCTCACTGCCACAGTTACACTAGAGAACTCTTATAATTCACTATCATCCATCATCATTCAACCACTTTGTGTTCCTCAACACTTCACTAAACTCTGTTTGATTATGTGCTACCCTTGCAGATTTGTTGCTTAACATGGTCATCAAAAATTAATTATTGTAAATGTTTGATTGTTCTTTTCATATTGTCTTATATAAGTTTCTTTTTCACCACCAATGAAAGGCTTAGTGTGAAGTTCCAAGCAAGTAAAGTCCTTAAAAAAAGATATACAGAAATTGTATTGTAAATTACCAGAAGAGTACTGTACGTTTAATGAGGAAGCTTGTTTTGTAGTGATTTATGGAGAAATATCTATTGTCCAGTTCAGTACCATCCTCAGAATCACCTTAAATCCTTACACAAGGTATTGATGGGGTTATTTTAGCACAAATTTGCATGTCATATACTTAGAAAAATATTAAGATAGTAATGAAGAAATTTTATCACTTTTAGATTTTAGAAATTTAGAGATACAGTATACTGTAGTTATAGATAGCCCAGAGATAAAGTGGTTAAAGTGCTTATGCTTAAAGTGAAAGACAATAATTTGATTTTTATGATGGAAAAAGCTAAACTCAAGAACAGAAAAAGAAAAATTAACTTCAATAATTTTTAGTATATCAATACAGTACAGTATTTCTGACCGTCCCCTTGGGTGTTTATACTGTAACATACAGTACACCATGAAGATATGAATTATCTTTCCTTATGATTTATGGAGAGTTGAGGAACACAAGCATTGAACGTCTCCACAAGCCTATCATTGGATATTTTATTTTATATTCTTCATAGTCTTTACGACCACCACCATTCAACTCTTGGAGCAGAGAGAGGAATAATGCAGGTATATATACAGAGTGAGGCACCTGTAGTTGAGTTTTTAGTGTGTGTGTGTGTGTGTGTGTGTGTGTGTGCAGGAGGACATACAGTATTTATTTACTTCTTAGCTGATGGTACTGTACCAGACTTCTCACTCTGGAGGATTACTGATTATAAAATCCTTCCACAGTCCTGGATAATTAATAAGTGTTTCCTTTCCACCTATATACACATCTTCTACTTTAGTAAGATAGATTCAACAAGATGACAGTGCAGAAACAGGGTCAATAAAGACATTTTAAATCCTAATTCTGTGTAGTTGTAATCTGATTATATTGTATAAAATCACAAAATGTTAGTATTTTTTTTTGTATTACTGTACTGTATTTAGACATTTTTTCAACAAATTAATTCTGGTTATTTGAAGTACTGTAGTGATAAAGTTTGAATGTTAGGAACACTTGCTACAGGCTAAAAAATAGGTTGAAGTTTGTCAAGGCAGCCAATTTTGTCAGCTAATTTTTAAGGATTAATCAGACAGTTAAACGTAAATAAACAACAGTATTGAATATGGTCTGTGTCTATGTCCTGTCAGCTAAGAAAGGATAAACTGTAGGAGAAGGCAGCATTTGAGGGTAAGTCAGGCTAATTGACTGAATTGTCTAAAGTTGTTGTAGTTTGTGAGTGTTTGAGAACCTTTAGCATAACATCACATAATGCTGCTTCCCTTTGTACAGTATAAGCTTTCAATAGTAATTAAGGAGTGTACATCTGTGACTGTATATGTGTACCTAAAAATATCTCCTCAACACAGTACAAACTCTGTCTATAGGTGATATCATCCCACACCCACCACACATAGGTTTAAGAGTTCATTCATCAGCCAGAATAACTAACTAACAGGTACAGGGACTGGAGTAATGTAATTTATGAGTGTATGATGGTCTGTGTTGGCTGTAGGCTATATGTACAAAATAAGTCATGGGTTTGGTGACTACCCTGATGTTATATTGTTCTTTGTGCCTTGGTATATCTTTGGCTAGGGAATATTGGTGGTGCTTTCTCTGAACTATACTGTACCTTTTACTTTGCATCTGCCTAGTACTGTACAGTATATAGATTTATTAAGACATATCCTTAATCTACTTTCAAATTGCTTGACTTTGCATTTTGTAGTTAGTTTCCTTTTGCATCACTTTTTTATGACCGCTAATAATTCCATAAAGGGACAGAAACACAGGTGTTGGCTTCTTGCTTTATCTCTTTTTCATTAATATAAATATGTGCAGTGAATTAGTTTTACTCTGGTATTGAGACAACTCGACTGATCTTGTACCATTACTGTACTGTATATGCTTCCTGGTGCTTGCCTTCTTGATAACACATGCTAACACACTCATTCTTTATACAGTACAATAGTTATTATTTTGCCTTAAATCTTACACATCTTATTACAGGTAATTATTTTGTTTTCCATGATAAACGGTAGTTAAGGAAGGAACCATATGCTGTGTACTGTATTATAATAATAATCAAGAACAGTCAATGTGTCAGATTGAGCCCTTTTTTTTTTTTTAATCATTGTGTGGTCTCCATAACCAGGGATTGGAATGTACAGTATTGTAAAGCTAATGGGAGGAGCTTCAGTCAATAGTTTTTATTTTGTTTTCAGAAACCTGAGTTTGTTACACATATGCACTTTTTGCTCCTCTAGTTTCTCTTGAGAGGAATGCTTTAATTTTATATTTAGTGATAATTTCTTGGTTTCATTTGGTAGTGGAGGGAGAGTGAGAGTGAGGGCTGTGATGTAATGTTGAAGTTCTTAACCGATTAATTTCTTAGATCACTTACCATTGGACAATCACAACATGAATAGGATGGATGTGTGGTACTAATACACACTCAGTTATGTGGCTTTATATCTGTTACAAGAAATGGTGAGGGGGAATGGTATTGTTGGTGTGACAAGACATGCAGCATTACCAACTCATTCACTGTTTCCTTCATTAATTCTGTTGTTGCCACTCAAACTAAAGAGGTCTGTGTAACCTCATCTATTTAGGGGCAGTACTGTATCTTGGTTCCATAACAACAAAACCAATTACCTTTGCTATACATTTAAATTAACCCTTTTGTGCACTTTGTACTCGCATATACTGTAATATGTAATTCCAGCTTGTATCGCTCCTTTGATATAAAAATCCTCATTCTGTTAAGATTTAGAAAACAAAGGATTGATGGATTATAATTTGTTAGTCTGACTCAATATGAAGTACCAAAGGAACGTCTAAACATGATTGAGAAAAGTTGCATATGTGAGTCTACCGTGTACGACGGGGTTAAGGGGATAGGTGCTGTACTGGTTGGTAAATCTGGAGCAACTGATTCCTCCAAACGATTACAAGCAACAGGCCACCATTATTTTTGTTCAGCTGGTCCTGTTCCCTGGCATATTCTGGAGGAATCAAGGAACTCTTATGTACATACCAACAAAAGTATGTGGTATGCCCCTCAAAGGTTCCTTCCCCTGACGCCTCTTGGTTGGTTTTCCCACAGGATCAGGAGGAAGGCTATGACTACCATAGATTGGAGGGCGTAACAGTGGTGCCAAATGAAGCCTAGTTTATTGATCCCCCAGTCCTTATTATATTCTATAGAGTATTAATAACACATAGGGTACAGCATGGATATAGGTGTATGTATTTAGAGCAGAGAATTAATTTTGGTCTTGTCTTGATTAATCTCAGTTACACATTTAACAATTGTTTTTAAAATATCCAAATTCCTGCTCTAGTACAGTACTCTCGTATAGTGAAGGCTACACACATTTGAATATGCTACTGTATACTATATATCTTTTGGATTAAGTTTGAAGTACTATATTAGGTAAGACTTTGTACCTCATAATAACTTTACCTTTGGGTTTTATCTTAAATATCTGAGTGTGAGCATACATCGTTTTATGTGGTTAGTTAAATGTGGTTAGTTAATTTGATTTTGCATACCAAGTTGCCAGTAGACTTGGTCACAGTTGGAAGTTTTTACTCTTTTTCTTGAATATAGTGTAAGGCCTGAATTTAGTGCCATATAATTGGGTGGAGAGTGTGTGAAGGAGGGATGGCAGAGAATGTGGGAGGTGAGAATGTGTACAGTTGCCAAAAAAGGTATTGCTACAAATCTTGATAGAACTTTAACCATAGTACAGTAATATCCACAACTATTTGTAGGAAATATAAGCATGTATAACAAAAGGAAATATACATATCCTTCAGTAATACATACTTATAATCCCTACAAACAACTATGGACATTTATATATTAAATGTTATATCAATAGTTGTTGCAATACCTTTTTTGGCAACTGTACATGGCCCAGATGGTGAGAGAAGGAAGTGGGAGGTGGAGTAGGGATGGATAGCAGTGTTGGAGTTTAAACACTTTCCTGCTCAATGTACAATTAGATTACTAGTAGTACAAAGTTTTACTTGACTGTACAATTATGTTTAGTACAAATTTATTATAGATGATTGTTCTCAGCCACTTCAAGGTTGTACTGTATTAGGTTAAGGGAAGCTTTTAGTGTTTATTCATTATAACAACATGACATCTTTAAGCCTCTAAATGCTTGCTAAGTTTATCTTTGCTTTAAACCATAAATGGATGCTAACAATTCACAAGTTGGTTATACACTGTATGATTACTTTAGCCAATGATAGACAATAATTATGTACAGTATTCAGGCATAAAAATAATACAAGTAACAGTACCAGTAATACATGTAGGGCTGTGCTGAGTTTATGCTCGAATGATTTAATTAATAATCATTGTTGATTGGAGAGATCCAGATTATGACTTTGTACTTTACACTATACTGTAGTGACTATACATGTACAGTACTAACAAATTGATTCGTGAAAAGTGTGATTTAATTGAGTGCCATGTACACCTACTTGCCTAGTGTCCTGCACACCATAAATCAACCTCTATCCAATCATCCAATTAGACATAATTTGAATATCCATCCATTATAGTAGACGGAAAATTTCTTAGCCAACCAGCCTGAATAGTGATGTACAGTACTGTATTGTACCTCGTACTCCAACAATCTTACTTAGCACCACACAATAATCGATGAGCCAGAAATTAAGTATGTGATAAGTTAATTAACTCCCTGATAAAGGTCAGAACAAATGAAAACTGAGGGCCACATGCAAGAAGAGTCATGGGGGTCAAGTGTTGATAATGATTAGTTACTTTGTGAACCCATAGTACAGCTGTGGTCACAGTCATCACCAAACTCATTGTCTTTGGTCATATATGACCCTCGGAACTCAATGCTAAAATGAGACTTGGTTTGGGACAGTGCCAGTAGTCAACCTGAGATAATTTAGAAACAAAGTTTAGTATGTTATAGTAAATCTAAAAGAAGTTGTGAGAGGCATTAGGCATCTCTGGATGTAATATTTTTTACTGGCCTGGTCACACATCATAATGAACAGTATCATAATCCCAAGCCTTGTACTGTATCTGGTCCAGTTCTTATACTTGCCTTTTGGACTTAAAGTTTTTCATATAAAGTATATACAATATATATAGATATATACATACTGTACAATACAGTACAGTATATACAGTATATAATTTTTTTTTTGTATAATAGCTGCTCTTTGAATAAAACAGGCAAGTGTCATGTTCGGTTTTATTCCTAATCAATGTTGGCTTTGAGGTTTCCTTGATGATGTTATTGCTGTATAGTACATGTAGTAGCATAAGTGTTGGTTGAGCTGGTAAAGTCCTATACTGTACTAATTAGGTGCTACTTGTACTAGCTATCTTATTTTTCTTAGGACAGTAAATATTTCCATTTTCTATCTTTTTATATTCTTCACTGTGTGCAAAGCAGTAGTACAGGTACTTGATGGCTTTCTCATTGTTGTGTATTGACTTTTTATACTTTGGAAGATTCTGTGAGGATGTCGTTAGCACAGTTGGAATGAAAGGTTTGTGTGTAGCATTACCTGAAGTCAATACATTGTAATCTCCTGATGGTGGTGTGATATTTATTTGGTGGTTCTTGTACAAAGACTCCAGGGCCTGTGTTTGGGTACTAAGAAGCAGACAATTCTACACTGTGTCAGATATATTACAGATAAATGAAATGGTTACAGCTTAATGAAATACTGTACTGAATGTTGGAGGGGGGGAGCACCTCAACATGATGTAAAAGAAGATGATAGTGAGTTCAGAGTGTGAGTTTGTAATTGGGGAAGATTTTGTAAGTCAAGAAAGAGAGATAGGGATCATTAGTGTCAGTGATATGCAAGTTAGGATCTAGACTGGGATAGCACACCTTATACACATGAGTAGCATTTAGGTTAGAGAGAGAGAGAGAGAGTGAGTGCAGATGAGAAGGAAGGAAGGAAGAAAGATAGGAAGAACATAGTGTACGATGGTTGGTTGGTTGGTTGGTTGGATCGCCAAGCCCACTATCCCAGTACTGTAGTTGTCTAGGTAAGTGCAGTGATTGTGAGTGCATGTGACAGCTAGTTTGCATGAGCCCCCAAAGCATCGTTACTCACCCCTTGGGAACTCAGGATAGTGGACAAGGCTATCCAAGTACCACAGGCTTATTATTAGTATTATTTGTTGGCAAGACTGGCAAACAACAGTGTCATGAGTAGCCTACTATGCAACTGCTATCGTATCTTTTGTTTCTGTAGCCGACAGACAATGACCACAGGATGATGTTGATTGGTTGAATGAGCCATGCATCTGTAAATGATAAGCAGCCCCTTGATGTTGGTTGACTGGCTGTGGGCATTTACCAGCAACTATAGAAACAACAGGGACTATACATTCATTCTCCACCTTGTGCTATTCCCTTCTATAGAGCCCTTAGAATCTGGTATATACTCCTTCTAGCTGGCTATCAGGAAAGTGTTTAGTCCATCTATTTGTAACATGTAATAACTCGTGTAGATAATTCCTTTGCTTCTCTTACCAGTGAAACCAACCAAGCACACTTAGGTGAGAAGAGACAAGTTACAGATGCTACTTTAGATGTACCGGTATTGTGTAGGAATTTTAATTCTGTATAATGTTATAGGCTGGTGGCTCATGTGTTTTCTTTCACATATCTGTATTGGGAAGTACAGTAGCAGTATAAGAGTGGTTACGTACAATTGATGTTAATTTGACTACTGTGTGCTGTTATAAGAAGGCTCAGATTTTGTCCTTGATGGATGTGAGACTAATGATTTCTCATCGGCTCCATAGACTTTAATTAAGGGGAGCATCTGTCTGTTTGTTGTTGGTAAATTGCCAAAAAAAAAAAAAAAAAAAAAGAAGTTAGTAGTAAGACTGAAGTGATGTGTTTCTTGATGGCATAGTTTGAAGGAATCAGTAGCTAGCCCTTCAATTTATTAACAAGAGATGCTCACCTTCAATAGAACCATTATACTGTACTACAATATTCTTTGTCAGTGTTCAGCTCGTGTCTTCTCTTACACTTGGTCTATGATAGTTTGAGTCCACTAAGAATAGGGACTACTGTAATGTAGTTGGTGAATTGAAGTGCTTTATAGTATACAGTACTAATATTCAAAACAACACCTATACTGCACTGTCTTGAAAGAGTCTGTTTTATGGCATAGGTTGCAGGAATTAATAGGTAGCCTATACACTTTGCCAACAATGTTTCATTAATTCAGTTACAATTATTTTGAAAGGGGTTAGATTTCTGGCTCATAACATTACTTTCCCTTCAGTGTATTGTGAATGCTTTATTTGTATATTGTATTTTTATGCCTGTTACTGTTGATGTGTGAAGAGTATACATTAGTTACTTGGTTTGTTATGGTTAGTGTTGTGTTGAGAAGAACACTGACTCAGCAACTCAACCTTTACCTTCTTTAGGCTCCACCAACCTTATCACTGGTCAAACTTATACTGGCATCATTTTCTTCACTGTCTGTATTCATGTCATGTTAATAATGTATAGTGCAGTCACAGTCAGAAGTTTTTGTCTCGCCCACTAGTGTTAAGTCCCACAATATTGAGAGGAATAGAAGTTGTACTGATAATAGTATGTGTATGAAGAAAAATTTATTTGATATCTCATTACTAAAGGATCCTTTTCAAATAGTCTTTGAATGTTAATTTTTGTTGACTTTTGTTTCACTTCTGGAAATGTGCAGGTCTATTTATGTGTATGTACACTACACAATAACATGCTTTATTTTTGGTTCTGTATTAGAGATAGAAGGGCACATGGTAAGACGAAACTTAGGCCTGTGACTTTACATTACAGTAGGTCCTACTGTACTGTACATCTGCTTGAGATGGTTATGATTTAGTTAGTGAAATGGAAACTACTGAGTCCTCCAAATTGGTTCTTTTATTTAGGGAGTTTGTTTGACGTATAATTTGGAGGAATCAATAACTACCGATTCACTCCTTTAGCAAACTACCTCAAGTACTGTATCCAAACACTGCTTCTCCCCACCATTGCCTGCCTGCCTGCCAGCTATCTGCCTTGCTTTTGCTTACCATGGCTAGCTCAGCAACTGTAGCTTAATAGCATTCACCGGCTCTTGGTTGCTAATTTCAGAAGCACAAAACGGAGCCATGGACACTGACACCGATGGCGGCTGGTGTTGACGTTATGGTGATGGTGGTGGGGTGTGGTATCAGCTGGCATCATTACTCATAATACTTCTCTCACCTCACTTTTTGTTTGTTATGTTTACCGTCCCAGTTTGTTTCATGGTCCACTCCTCAAAAACATTTCCGTCACTTGTTGAGTAATTTGTCTACAGTCCCAGTTGAACAGTTAGAACTGCTGGAAGATACAAACACCAACTGACCTCAAGTAATTTACTTCATCATGTATGCATCACACCTTGTTATATTTTGTACTGTACTATATCAGTAAACTAACTATAAGTAGTAAATTGCAATTAAATAAAAAGCTGGCCTCACCATTCACTCCTCATAATATTCCCTCACTTTTAATATACTTTTTCCATATCCTAGTAAGTAACTACAATTAATATATAGCCTGTTGTGTTTGAGTCACATACAAATTGACTGTTCATGTGTTTAAAATGAGGGTGTTGTGCAGTAGTTGAAGGGACTTACTGGTGACAACAGTAACACAGGGTGCATGACATTCATACCTCACCTACACACTGAGCCATTTTGTGCAAGACCAGTAATTGACCACACACACACAATTAGTTACAGTGGATATTTCAGTTTTAAACATGTAGCAAAGTGTTGATTTCACTGTTCCTTGGTTGCATGGAACAAAGATGTTATTGTCTTTTATTTTCATTTATGTTCACCATAAGTTATGTTAGCCACACTGCTGCCATTCCTTCAGTTTACAGTGCACATCATAAGTTATGTTAGCCACACTGCTGCCATTCCTTCAGTTTACAGTGCACATCATGAGACTGTAGAATGTTTACAGGTTTCACAAGTACGGTGGAACTCGGTGATGTTTATTCACAGTGTATGGTAAGGGATCATTGACCATGCTAGGTGGGTGGGTGAAGAAGGTGTAGTGTTGGCCATACACTGCCACCACTGTGGGGTTCTGGCTTTGTATACAATTTTGTCTTGGTGTGAAGTGTTATGCCAGATGTATTATTGTGAAAAAATATATATATATATGTATTCAATTTCTATACATTTGAAATTGAAGTCTTCAAATATATACAGTATTATGAAGTAGTTTTCAGCCATTTTGTTAATTCAAGAATGTTACCGATTCTCACTATTATTAGTGTTCTCAAATCCAACCTGAATTACTGTATTGTAATGTTGTTTTATGTATGCCTGATTATTTCCAAAGCAACACTGATATACCGGTACTTACTTGTTAATGTGCGGTCTTGGTAAATGGCTCACGGTGTTTTGTCTATTTTTCTGTAGCTTGCGGTAAATGTCCACAGCCACAGGTGATTAAAGGCCTTGTGATCATAATTATATTAGATTTGGTTGCTTCTGATTCTTCCTGCCTGTGCCATGAAACAAGTTCCTTCAGTACTGTACGTAGGTAGCATTTTGTGGCAATGATTGAAGGACTCTCTCACCCCCAATGTTGTGACTACATTTCCTGTGTTATGAGTTGTGATTCAGACAAGCAGGTATCAAGTACAATACAATTATTACATTGGCTGTGGAGAATTACTATTAACTACAAAAACACAGACCTTGGATGTGGTGATTATTTACTAAAGAGCTTGTTTGGCTTAGTGTGTAGTTTGTAGTAGCCTGGTATGTCTACTTGACCCACATAACCTCTTGGATCCCTTGTATGTTTATGTGATATTTTGTATGTGTATATATATTTTATATATATTTAGCCCATACTATAAAGTTTTACAGCTTGAATTAGTTTAAGAGATAGGTACAGTTAGATATGAAGTAATGAAAATTTGTTTGAATATCCTGTAGGCTTCTATCCTGTCAAGTTGATATGCCCATTTTTTATCATATATAAATGACTGAGAGGATGGTTATGTATTTGTATTACAGTTAGTGTTCAAAATTTTGGTTTGTAAAATGCAGTTAGGGAATTGATGCAAGTACAGTATTACCTTATGCACATATTAGCTAGTAATTTTTTGGTTGCTTTTAATATTTTTGTATAGTGAACTTAGTATCCATACACAAAAACATTATTGGTGTTAATAATAAGCATAGTACAGTACTGTACTGTATTTACATGTAATGTACACATACCTTTAATTAAGCAGATCTGAACATTAATTAGAAATGGATACATAACAATCCCCTGTGGTTACTTTTATCTATTGAAGTCAATAATGATGATAATATGTACTGTATCAATAGAGTACAGTATTTTACAGTCTAGTAGTGGAGTTGAAGTTATAGGGTTTGGAATGTGATGTGTTTCATAAAGTAATTCTCATTATTCATTTTAGAATGGTTTTCTCAAATTTGTAGTTATTTAAAAAACAATTCTGGAAATGATTTTATTAAATTAAGTCTTCTCTCTTAACAATTTAGATTACAGTACAGGATGTTAAAATCACTCAGATTTGAAACCAATACTTTAATTTAAAGTAAAATTTGAATAAATAATTTATTGTAATCCTATAATTACTGTACTGTACTGTACATGTTATATTGAAGTGTAGCTTGAACATATTGTTGATGTTGTCATTAGAATAAGAGTTAGGGTATAGCTCAAGATTTTTGTGAAGCATTGTGGAAACTTGACCTTAACATGCTTCCATCTTCCCTCCTCCACACAGCAAAGTCTGGTTAGTGCTGTGTCATTTGACCTTCAGGGCCAATGGTACCACACCTTAGCAAACTACAAAGGCACTATTGTCTGCCTCAAATACATCCCACTCAACCAAAAGCGTCCCGAACTGAGTCGCAACACCATGAAGGATATGAGGTGGGCTGTGTTATGTAGTGGTTACTTAGGAGTTTCTAGTAGTGCTGAAGCTAATGTGAACAAATTGTTAGGAAATAAAATAGGAGCAATGGTTGAAACTGGGATTAATTAGAATATATTGGTTGTGATGATATCAGCTATGTCAAATGGGTTGTGTCATTGGTAATTTGGTAAAGTGATTAATCGTGAAGTGGTTAAATTGAGCAAGTGTTTGTGGTGCAGCTAACTAGGGCAACTAAAAACATAAAATACTGTTTGTTGTATAGTTCAAACACACACATCTCCACAGAAATATGCGTGAGATGAAGCAGGACAACGTGTGCTCCTTTGTGGGTGCATTCATGGAGCAGCGTCGAGGCACACACGGTGACGTGGCCAAGGTGGCATTGGTAACAGAATACTGCATGAAAGGTTCACTACTAGACATATTGGCCATTGAGGATATCAAGTTGGACAGGCTCTTCATCTCCTCCCTCGTTAACGACCTCTTGAGAGTGAGTGGAAGGTGTTGATATTGTTGAGTGTGAGTGGAAGGAATGGTGAGGTGGTGGTAAGATTGATAGTGATGGTGGCAGACTTGTGATAATCACTAGTATATCTAAGAGTTAGGATTAGAGGGGTACCAGGCCCCAATTTAGCCAAAAAAAAAAAAAAAAAAAAACTCAATTTTCCTGATACGAAAAAAAAAAAATTCTATCCCCCTTATCGAGCCTTCACTTTTCTGATATTAAAAAGATATTCTTCTCATTTAATTTAATCCAAACCAGGATTAACATTTATTTTAAACACATAATTTCCTTAATTTTTCAAATATTAATGAAATATCTTCCCCATGCTTTTAATTTCATTCAAAGTACAGTATAAGTATTTAACACATTTTCCCAGTACAGAAAATGTAAACATAATCTATGTCATGGAAAGCAAAAATAAGTTCCATGTCACCACCCTTAAAAAAATAAATCCCCGCCTGTTAGCAACATGTATCTGCTGTTCTTGTTCCAGGGCATGTTTTTCCTACACTCTCACTTTGGGATCCATGGTAACTTGAAGTCATCCAACTGTGTAGTGACTGGCCGGTGGGTTCTACAGATTACTGACTATGGCCTTCATGATCTCCGTCGGGAACCTCTCAGTGCCCTGGAACGGGACGACAGGCTCCAATTTGACCGACGTACGTTTGGTTTCCCCTTCTGCCCATTTGTTGGTGTTTGGTTTTAGGTCCAGATTAAAGAAGAATCCCATATGGGGCTGTGTGATGCCCAGTAACATGTTATAGTCCCTTGTATAGTCTGTAGATCATGAAACAGAAAGTACTGTAATTCAAACAAATAGATTTTCAGTATTATGCATAGTACCTATACAGTATTATAAGTATTTTATGTGTGTGTGTTTGTGTGTGACAGACTTGCTGTGGCGGGCCCCAGAACTGCTGCGTGCTGGTATTGAAGCTCCCGTTACCAAGGAAGGTGATGTCTACTCCTTTGCCATCATCCTACATGAGATCATTGGACGGCAGGGACCCTATGGGCTTTATGAAGTGAATGAAGACGATGCCTCAGGTGGGTTGACAGGGGCCAAGGGAAGCAGGGACTGGAGATTTGTAGGCTAAAGTCACTCCTTATCCTTATCCTGTTCATTACTTTGCAGCTTATTCACATCAGTTATATAATACTGTACTACAATTTCAAATAGTGGCTTTTCAACCCTCTATAAATTGAAATTGATGGAAGTTTTCAGATTCCTTCACATTAGTTGCCATCATTTTCAAAGATTAGAGGAAAATTTACACCACAATTTCAGATGTCGACATTAAAGAGAAATATAAAAGAAGTGTGAATGATTAACCCTCTGCATTTCACTATCACCCTGCAGCCATCATCAATAAAGTGAAAAGTGGAGTGACAATCAATGGGTCATTGTACCGGCCGGACCTCAACAAGATTGTGGACATGCCATTTGGGTCAGATGAGCCAGTGAGACAAGCCATGCAGGAATCCTGGGCTGAGGATCCGGCTGTCAGACCTAATTTCAGGCAACTCAAGGTCAAGCTCAAGGGCATGAAGGAGAAAGGGTAAGTGAGCACTGATGCAAAATATTGGAATGTTAAAATTTTGTAGAGTAGTAGGTTTTTAAGTATAATATATATGAGGTGTCTGTGGAATAGAAAAATATTACCCTATAAATCAGTATATCATTGCATGAAAACGCAGTCTTACAATACTAACATGTCAATACTTTCACTGAACAGCCAAAATGATATTAATAAGAATACTGGTATATATAATCAATCACTTACTATACTACCCATACCGGTCTCAGTATATAACAAAGGCTTACCTAATCAATCATGTCTTCCTTACAGACGAAAAGGTAACCTGATGGACCACATGGTACAGATGATGGAGCAGTACAGTAAGAACTTAGAGGAACTGGTAACAGCACGTACTCACCAACTCAGGGAAGAGGAACGCAAGACTAAGGATCTTCTACACCGCATGTTACCCTCGTGTGTATCATTACCTTCAGTTACTTCATATACAGTACATTGTTCATAGTATATACTCCATTCTTGCTTCATTCTATACATTCCATACACATTGTTCACAGTACATACAGTATGTGCAAAAGGTTAAGGTCATGGCCAATAAACAAATGTCAATAAGATTTGCTTTTCATGTAATAGTAACGTAATTATACAAATAACATTTACCTTCGCAAATTAGTACAGTAGCCTGTAGTGTTTCCGTTATGATCTTTGCACCTTTGCAGCCTTCTAGGAACACTCATGGCCAGATTATGGAGAAGTGTAGGTGGAAATATATCCTAATGTTGGCGGATGGCGGACTCAAGCTTGGATAGTGATGATGTATACATGTCTCATAGTCTCGTTTACTTTGGTAAATTGGAGAGGCTGCTGAATCTTCCAAACTATCCCAGGAAACAAATCACCTCAATGTTTTTAATAGAGGATCTATTTTGTAATATATTTTGCAGGAATTAGGAACCCTCCAATTAACCAACAAGAGTGTGTCCCCTTCTGTTTTTATTTACTGTACATGAAATCCCTAGTGTTCCAAAAGTTAATATGCTTCCCTTGGGCAGGACTGTGGCAGCCAGTCTGACACAAGGCATTGCAGTGGAGCCACAAGGGTTCGACGCTGTTACTATATACTTCAGTGATATTGTGGGCTTCACTTCACTGTCTGCTGAGAGCACTCCTATACAGGTATGATGTAAACATTTAGTGGTTATGACTACAGTATTATCCTACACTACTCCATTGTTGTTTTTCTTATTTATTTTAACTTTTGGAGATTCATTGGTTTCCTTCCAGCTGATGTTAAAGCAAGAAGCTCACTAAAATGAATTACCTAAAGCAGTGGTCTTCAACATTTTTTGTTGTTGTCTCACCCACCTCCCTCCCAAAAAGTCTCTGAAAAAATCTCACATTTTAACATTTAAAATCTAACTGTCATATTTCAATTCTACCAATTCTTTTACCATTCTATTTTATACCATTTATAATTATATTCTCTTGTATATATACAGACATTTGTAGGTTAGGATCTCGTCCACCCCTAGATAGCCGTCCACCCCTCACTTAATCTCATCTACCCTAAGGTTGAATAGCACTGACCTAAAGTATACTATCCCCTTAAAGTGAAACTGAACCAGCATTCATGTACAATACATTGGCCTCCCTGACAGGTGGTGCGGTTCCTCAACGACCTATACACCCTGTTTGACAAGATTATCCGAGGCTACGATGTCTACAAAGTGGAGACCATCGGTGATGCCTACATGGTAGTCTCAGGACTCCCCAACCCCAATATGGGACGACATGCCGGCGAGATTGCTTCCATGGCCCTGGAACTTTTAGATGGGGTGAGTCCAGAGTGTTGAGCCATATACAAAAACATTGATGGTACAGTATTGGCAATGGTATGGTTGACTCCCTAGACAAATTACAGAGTCATCGTACCAGTACTGTACCATGGGCCATAGGCAAGAACATTAATGATGTTGTTGATGGCATGGTTCAACATCTTCCTGAACACAGCACAGAGCCACATTGTAAAGATTCCATTCAATCGTCAACACGACGGATATTCTTGCATACGCCCCTATGTGTAATATGTCTTGTACATGCCCCTACGTGTAATATGTTCTGTTTTCTAACGTACAGTATTTGATGACTATACAAAGTTACAAAACAATTCACAGGTGCAGCACAAATTTGTGATCCACCACCAACCCCACAAGAAACTGTTTCTAAGGATTGGTCTTCACACTGGCCCAGTCATTGCTGGAGTGGTCGGCCTCACCATGCCTCGTTATTGTCTCTTTGGTGATACTGTCAACACTGCCTCCAGGATGGAAAGGTCAGTGTGGAATAGTAGAAATAAGACAGATATGGTTTAATGTAAAAAGATGTTTTTGTTGAAGTTCCTCAAGCTGTCTGGCCGAGCAGCCCAGTGTAAAAAGATGTAGAGTAGGTTCACATATTGCGGTGTTCTCAATGCCCGATTCACCAATTGGGCGACGAATCCCAAATCTGCACCTTTTATTATCTTACATGCTTTCATAGTGGGCGTTTTTGTGGCCAAGAGTGGCCCAATTTCGCGTCTAAATCCGGTTTCCACGTGACACTAGCCACTCAACCAAACCCACGCTACAACCAGCCGCTCCCCCATCTGGCTTCTCCCTCTCAATCGGTCAGTCTCCCACTCCCTCTCGCCATTTGTACCTCTCTCTCCATTGTCACTGACCTATATATACTATACAATTTTTACATATGCAATTCCCTCTGTCGCTCAAATTGTTGCTAAATATGCGAACCTACTTTATGTACAGAGTGAATGAGATGAGTGTGGCATAGTGTGTCACAAGTATAGGAAGGCTTTTAAAAAGTGTATGAGAATATGAGTGAGTGGATGAATTTAAAGTTGATAGTTGTATAATTGTTAAAACTTATGCCATTAACCACTTTAAATTATGTTGTCATTTTTTCAGCACTTTAACTCAAATTAACTCAAATACATAGCAATTTTCTAGATGAGAATACTGTACCTAGAGAGTATATTACTGGGTAAATATATTTGAATGCAAGAAGATTGTGACTGTTCCTGGCCACCCACAGCAATGGTGAGGCGCTGCGAATTCACATCTCTGAGCCATGCTACAAGGCACTGGAGAAACTAGGTGGGTATATAATGGAGAGAAGAGGCTTGGTTCCCATGAAGGGCAAAGGGGAAGTGTTAACGTACTGGCTCAACGGTGCCACCCCAATGGCCATCCAGTCCAGGGACCGTAGTGAAGCACTCTCACCACCCCTTCTCCAGCTTAATGAATGTGATGGAGAGTTTAGGAGAAGAAGTCCAAGGCTAGATGCCTTTAGTGCACGGACCTCCAGCATACCAAGGTCTGTAGAGGAGTAACTCTTGCTTTGTATTGTAAGGTTATTCTATATACTGTATTGTGTAGCATATCACCATAGTCAATGATATTTTAGTCTCATTCCAGATATTATTAATTAGAAAGGATGAATGAAGCACAGAAGCTGAACAATAATGCAAATACGAATTACAGTGGTAGATGAATTAAGGAAAATGTTACTAAAATGTTTAATGGTTCTCTGTTTCGTTCAGGAATTTGGAGGATCCTGGTGACATCAATGGAGGGTTGGCACGCTTTGCTGAGACTCGTGACTCTCCGCGCTCTGAGATATTCTACAGACGTCGCTACAGCACAAACTTCCGCACATCAAGTGTGGACAACACCCCACGAGGCAGTTTGCTGTGCCCCCCCAAGGCAGAGGGAGAGGGGGATGTCCACCAAAGCATCAGCATGGATGACCTACACCATTCAGGAATCTCTCTTGAGATTCCTGCACTTAGGAAGACAGTTAATGAAGCTACACCTTCTTCTTCTGAACCCACCCTACCCATTGAGGACAGGCGAGGGGTCAACTTTAGCCCTTTGGCTACCAACAGTGACAATCTTGGTACCAATCAGGGTCAGGGTGAGAGGGAGCCCATGTTAAATGGTGCTGGGGAGGAGGAAACTGAAGACCAGGCATCCCATCGAGGTGACAACAGTCCTCACCTTTCCCAGGCCAGCACCAAACGTCTACCCAAGATCCGTTCATTATTAGTGGACATGTTTGGACAGGGGCAGAACATGTTTACGGTCAATGGAGTGAGGAGGAGTGGGAATCTTGTTTAGTGTAAGGTCGCCATACTGATGTCCCAACCCACCATTTTGTGTCCTAGTGTTAGTGTTAAGGGTGAACTCTGGAAGATAGAAAGAGTTGTTGTGGCAAACAAAACAAGCCACTCCCTTGTTAGTCAGTGTGTTTGTGTATGTATGTGTTTATGTTTGTGTGAGAGAGAGGGGGTGTCAGTGATGCTGCAGTTACCCACTTATATTTAATTGCTCATTGGAATGCACACAAAGAAATGTAGTTGTATTATAGGTTCTTTAGTTTTAAAAAATATTCCAAAACTTGCCTGAGGTTTTAGTAAGGTGTTGAGGAGACAGTAATGGCACAAGAGTCAATGGATACAGTACTGGGAGAGGAGGGAAGAGGAGAGTCAATGAGAGGGGATGAATGGAGAAGTACACTCGAAGTCAGAAGTTGTGTCCTGATCCCTTGGTATAATGAATCACAACCAGGTGAAGTTGGAAGGTTTGAATAACGGTACATTGTCAGGAAAGATGTGCTGTGTGCTTCGTTCTTCAAAACTTCAAGCTTCGTCTGGTTCTCGATTCATCATGTCAGGGGATTGGGACACAACTTTTGACTGTGATTGTACATACTGGAGGAGGAATCTTCTGTGTTATGTGTTGTGAAGTATATTGACATGAAGGATGGTGTGAGGCTGTGAGAAATATGGTATGATTTAGGATGCACTAGTCAAGATTATTGTACTGTAGAGAATCAGTTTCAAGGTTACTATAAGGCCATTAACATCACAGTGCTTCTGGTTGTATAGTATAGTCACCAGACACCTAGGACTGATAAATAGATAAAATCAAACCAAACTTTTTATTTATGGTGGTTTGTGGTATTAATATACAAACAAATGAGTGGTGAACCTCACTGTTCATCAGCAGTTATGTAAAACAACACAGTGAGACATGGAATGAAAAAGACATCTTGCTTTAATTCTTATCTGTCCTGGTTGTGCAGATATTATGGCTCATGATTACAGTTCCCTAAGCACAAAGCTGTCACATCTTGATGTGTGTGTTTGCTGGCATGGAAGTGGCATTTGGCAGTGCAGCCCTTTTTGCAAGCTCTTCTTATTCCTAAGTGACCATCAGAACTCCAGTCCATGGATATAAATGTGAGGAAGGCTGTTTTCAAATGTTTAATTCATTGTGTCATTTTTATCGTGTAGAAGGTATAGCGATATCTTTTTGAGTATTTGTATATGAATAGGAAAATTCAAATATTTGTGAGTTGGTTCTTATTTCCTCACACATACATCAGGTTATAATATAGAAATGAGCTATACATAATAAAGCTAATGCAAGATCACTCAGTATGGAATCAGAGGTGAGACCACGTTTGTGGGTGCACACTTTATTTGCTCCATTTGTAGTCTGTGTAAAAATGGCTTCAGTTATCACAAGCATCCATAGTCAGTCTTGTGATGTATTCCCAAATTTTATCTGCTTATTACCTGTACTGAGATCTGTTATGGAAATGCTGTAGTTTGAAAGATTTTATCACAGGCCCAAGAAAAAGGACAAAAGTTATTGCAAAGAGTCCCTTTAGAAGTGATCAAGTTAGTGAAAAGTGATGAAATGTGAAATGCTGCAAGTGTTACCAGATACTTAAACATATTTTGTGTTGCATCAATTTTGACGGTCGTTTGTTTTGCAAAATGTTAATTTAAGATGACTGTATATTGCAGTCAGTTATAAGTACTGTACACTGAAAAGACTGGTTTATTGCTAGTGTTGTACGTAGTGAAATGACACTGAAATTTGCAGTAGTGTAAATTGAAACTTAATTATGGTATTGTATATAAAAGTGGCATAAAGTGTTTGCAGGAATACAAGTAGGGATAGTAATGAGATGAAGTGTATAGTGACATGGCATACACAATATTTTGGACATCCACACTTAGGTTATTGTGTTTGTTGGTAGTGTAAGTCAAAATTTAACCTGTATCCACACAGCAAAGTCCAGAGTTGTTGCCTCACGCTAATCAAAGACGTTATTTCAGGAATGTGGCTGGGCATTTAGTAACCCAGTGCATGTGGTGGTCTGCCTGGGATTTGGTAGTTGAGGGACATACTGTAGTTTTATTTTTAGAATGTTGTTGAGGCAGTATGCAAAAAATAAATGTGTAAAAGTTTTGGCTTTAGGTGATGAGAGTGAATGGAACGATGCCTCCATACAGTTTACATGGTGCCGTTAGACTTCTCATCCTCATCACTTGACTCCATGACTTTTTGTGTATGACCAGAGTCTGTGTCATTGCTTATTGGTCTTCCCTTCTTTTATGTTATATTGTGTATAGTTTATGTTTCCCCCTAAGTGTTGATTATTGTATTTCTTTCCCTCGGATGATATGACTGACTGCCTTATAGTTTTACCTGATGTTTTTACTTTGATATGTGTTGTTATGCCTTCTTGTGACATTTTATTTCCAGTTTCTTATCCATCTTATAACTTTTGTCTTACTTGGTCCTTTTCTATCCATTTGTCATAGTAAACACTTAGCCAGTGATTGACCCAGCCCTCTTAAACATCCATATCTTTTATTCCTACCACACTCTCTGCTCTCATTATTTCTATCCAACCTCTCACATTTTATCCCTTGCTCTCTGTCTCTCCCTCCTCCTCTCCCCATTTTTCTTAAATTTCCACTTTTTTTCTGAGCAACTGACACCCCTTGCCTGCTCTCCCAAGGTTTCTCCTTCAGTTGGTTCCCCTCCACCTAGGAAAGCCATACCCCTCTTCTGCCCTTCTTCCTTCCAACAACTCCTGCCCCCCTCATGGTTCCCAATACCCCAATACTAATTCTAAGGTCCACAGTCTCTAGACTTGCCTCTTCTGGTGGCCAGAACTGCCCCCAGTCTCGTGCCATACTCGCACCTGGGCATTTTCATTTCCTCAGTGTGGTGGCCTTGCCACACCACACCACATCACTTTGCCACTTGTAAACAAAATCTTTCTGAACCCATTGCTATGGACAGATAATCGCAGGAACTTGTAATGATTTGAAACTACTGTACAAGTGGATGCTCAACTGAGATGCCCTCAAAAATTGATACTTTTTAAAATACAATACATTATTTCAGAAACTGATGTGTCTAGGAATGGATGCACTAGGTAATATGAAGATCTCAATGTGATAGTGCATATGGAATAGTGTAGTGTGTCAGTGAAGTCGTAGTTTATTAGGGTATTGGCATAAGGTAGCCCTTGATTATAGAATACATGTATATGAAGCTTTAATTAAAGATCTACTTAAACCCACTACTATAGAAACATGGCTCTAAAACAACCTACCATGGCCGTTGAGAACTTGCAGGAATTAAATTTGTACCTCGCAGACCTATATGATTTCAGAGGACTCAAAGCAGTTAGTGTATAACATTTACTCGAGATGATAGGTGAGTTATGGCAGAAGGAATATTTTATCATTATTGAAGGTAAAACAGCATGTTCATAATTATGTCATAGCATATATTTCCTGCAATGCTCATACTCAATGAGTTTAGGCTCATTGAGTATCAAGAAAAAAAACACGGGTTAAACGATGAAATATATTGCATCTTGACTGTCGTTTCACTAGTATGATATAAACATTAAAATTTATCTGATTACCTTTACTAGAGTTTACTCGCATTGGGTTGGTACTATAGCAAATTAGGTACTGCACTGTACAGAATAATGAACATTGTATCCAGCTGTTGAACTTTGCATTCTAAAATGAGAATCATGAATATTGACTAAGCATGGTGGTAGAAACTGAGTGAGCATAATGGAAATGGGGTGAGTAGGCTACAGTAAAGTGGAAATATACTGAGTGTAATGAAAACTGAGTTGCCTGTAAATCCACCACAGCCTTGGGGTCAGAGTGAACACAAAGCAAAACAACACTTGTTCTCACCATCAACTTTATATCTTCCTGTGTAGGTTCCCTTGACTTACAATGTGCAATGCCAGAGCAAGTGTTGTGTTGCAACAACTCTCAAAGGGGTGATTAGTAAGGTGCAAGTGAATTGAAGGCTTCTGATTCTTTCAAACTGCCAAGATGATGACTTAAATTACTATAGGCAGATGTCTGTTTTGTAGCACAGTTTTAAGGAATCCGTAGGTTACAATTTACCAACAGCATCTTCTGCCCTTAAGGGGGAGGGGGTCATTGAAAGTTGAGGAATTGGAGAGCAATTGATTCCTCCAATGTATACCTACCACAAGACAGACAGATCCCCCGTTAGGATCATCAAGATTGTTTGTTTCCCAGCATAGTTTGAAGGAATCAGTAGTCCTCCATTTCAATGACTAGAGATGTTCCTCATAAACACATTTCATTTTACATAGTGTATCTCATTATTACCACGGTAGCAAGTTCTGTTCGTAATGTTAAGTTTTGTTTATTTTTTCTTCTATAGAGAGGGAATGAGAGAGTGAGAGTATAAGCTTTGTATGTGTTATGTGTGGGTGAGACTGAGAGATAAATGGTCTATGCAGTGACGATTCCTGCAGATCAAAAGCGATGTATTTTGGTGCTATTTATATACTGTTGAAATCTTGACCTTGCCAAGTAGGATATATATAGTTTTTACAATTTTTGAATATAAAGAATTGTCTTCTATGTCTGCGGCAAGTACCTCACTTCAGGCTAAGGGCCGCATGCAGGAATACATACGGTGTTAATTATGGTATGATACTGGTATGATGGCCCTGCATTGTAGTCATTGTACTGGTACCACACCATAGTCAACACCATGAATGTTGTTGTATACGATCCTTACATTACTGGCAGGTGTGAGAATTATTATTGTTTCTTCACCAAATGGTCATGACTCACAACACAAAGAATAGGAAGCATAGGACAGCTCCCTCTCACTATAGTTTGTGGATTTGTACAGGTATTTGAATTACACCTTTTATCAGAAATATTACAGTATACTAACAGTATTTAAAGTACAGTCACATTAAGGAATCAAATTAAATAAAAGTAAGCAACTAAGCATCTAATGAGCTTGCAATTTACTACCACTCCTTAGTTATTTAAAAAAAAAAATGGAAAGAAGTGTACTCATTCCGGGAAGAAAATGTACAGCATATTGTGACATTTTATGAGACTTACTTTTCCCTTTACCTTTCTAAGAAACTGTAAGACTTTCTTCAGTCTCCCTTTCCCTCTTTCCTTCGGTTTCTTAATGCCTGACCACGATGGGCCAATTCCACGGTGGTTTGTTTTGGTTTGCAAGCACCCTAATGAAAGAAACTGAATTACATATGTGACTCACGAGTGAATTATTAGATGAATTTAATGACACCACCATCAAACTGGGGTAATAATGACAGATTTTGTGGATATGGATACTGAGTTTGTTGTTGTTGGATATAGTTAAGACAGAAAAGTGTGGTTGGTTGGGGAGGATCCTAACAAACTAAAGCCACTGTAGAATCGGCCCTATATAACCTGGTGGAGAATTCATTACCAGGGTATGATTTATGGAGATAGTACAGTATACCTCTTGTCCATTAAAGCACCTTGATTCCTTCAATGAATGGCAGGAAAAATGACTAAATTAACCAAAATAATGGTGTTCTATTGCTTGGAATATCTTGGAGGAATCGTTTGCTCCAGTTTTACCCCACTGTAATATAACCCCTTAACCTATAATGTATAAAATTTATAAATACAATTATTCACTTTATAATAATATACTGTAGTAGGTAATGCAGTGCTGGGAAAAGAAAGTTCACAGTGCTCTAAATTATGGAATAAATTTACTATTTACTGTAAATTTGATTGTTAAAGGGTTCATATGCTTGCATTAATATCCCACACACATACCAGTTTCAGCCAATTATAAAATTCCAGACATTTATAATAAAATTATCGGACCCCACCAACTCTGCCCACGGACTATAAGGCAAAATTTTGGATGGAAGTAGATTAATTCTACCAGTGACAGTGTCTTCCAGGCTTAAGGTGGTGGTCAATCCCAATCAATGAGTTACTCTGGGTTGATTCCACAGTCATTCGTAGTGGTTTGTAAGCATGCAAACGAAAGAATCTTGGGCATGTAAGTGACTTATGGCTGAATTATTTAATGAATTTGGTGAGTAAACTATGCAGTTATCATCATTATCAAACTGTTTAATAGATTTTGTGAATACAGATACTCAGCTTATGGAAAATAATGAAGCCTGGTTGGTTAGGAAGCTAACAAACGAATACGGCTGTGGAATTGACCCTCTGCCCACTATTGGAGTTGTCATTACCTCGGTGGAACTCCATGACTACCCTGTTACCCTGCTGTACTATTGTTGTACTGTATTTAAAGAGGAAGAGAAAGGAAAAGCCTCGTTTAGTGTCACTTTATGTAAAGTTGATGTATTACCTTATAATTTATGTGAATATAATTAAGAAGATCTCATCCCAAAGGCTTGGACTATTGTGTATGTGTAAATGAAGTCTAGTATAGTTGTACTTAGGTATTTATATTCATTATATCAAGTGATTACCCATAGATAAAATTATTTGACATTAAAAAAACACAAATTTTCAGATTGTCTTTCATTCACCTAATGAGGTGAAAGTGCTTCAAACCCAGCCAGATCCTTCTGTTAGAAAACAACATTAGTTTCTTTGGTAATGACAAGTGACCTGGTAATTCTTCTGATCTGTGAAAACGTTGGATCCATCTTGAAGGACGAGGTTAAAAAATGGGTTTGTCTGAACCTCTAGCAACTCAAAATAATTGTACCAAGAAGGAAGAACACATCAATGCTCTGCTTCGGGGAATGGAGTTCAACATGGAGCTTTTTGAGTCACACAAGGATTAACATAAACTAAAGGAAAGGAAAATATAGAAAATAATAGATAAAGAAAAAAAGCACAGCATCGGTATAAAACTAATATATAAACGAGACAAAAGAGGAGTGCCGTTGGAAAGGCAAAACTCCTCACCTATCAACAGCTGACTGCCAACCAACACGATTTGTTTACATCGTCAGCTGTTTTTCCTTCTACCAAAGTTCCAACAAGTGTCCAACAAAACTCTAATAAAGTAATAATGTGTACCACAGGTGTAAGGAACTTCTCATCCTTTTTTATTAAACAAGAAGGGAATTGTACTCACCTAAGGGTGAACGTAATGAATAAGAATGATGCAGAAGAATGGAAAAAGGAATATTGTAAGTTGAACGAAGTGACATTAAATGTTAAAAGATCGTACAGTAGAAAAGCGTTATTTAGAAGAAAATACATGTGCCTTCATGGAGACCAACGTCATCTTGGAAAAAGGAAAACATATACTAGGTAAGCAGTCTATGTTTTAATTCCATGCCTTCTGTTTTTTATAATTATTATTGTTACAGTACAGATAATAACTAAGCTATAATAACCGTAGGTAAACAGCATGGAGTCATGATTCAGGCCAAACTTCTTCTTCCTTGTCTTATTGGCTGATTTTGTGATGGATTTTAAATATTTCATGCCTAATATTTACTTATAATTTAAGCATATACATTAATACGAATAATTAGAAGAAACTTTACTCCATAATATTGTTTCACCTTAGATTAGGGTAGATTAGAATGGGATGGTTGATTGTTTCATACAGGTAATGTAATGATATGACAAGATAAAAAAGAGAAAAGTAGTAAACTGTACATAGGACATAAATAGAGAAGAGGAAGGCTTAATTAGATGTGGAAGTGACTTAAAGAACCAATGAAGGCTAAAATGTAACTGTTAAAATAGGAGGGATGGAAAAATGAGAGCAAATAATGAGGGTAAAACTGATTATTAATAATCCAGAAAAACCTGATAAATATTGTGATAGATTGGTGATGTAGGTGCATGAAACCCATGGCTATGGAAAAATATGCACATAAATACAAGAACTATTAGTCATAATGAACATCAGGTTCCGTACAGAATAGGTACAATATTAAAGTGGTTCATTTTTTTCCAGGTGTGAATTTGAACTAGATCTCTGCATAAAACCAGTGACCAAGATCACAGTTGAAAGAGACAAATACAGGGCACAATATCCCTGCTTTATTGTCATAAAAGGGACCCACAACCACTCACTTGAGTCTACAATGGGACTGCCACCAGAAACAAGAGAGGAGTTTTTAATTTTAAAGAACTTTGAAATGGGTGAGTATGACAGGTTTACTTACCATAAAATATCTTGCATATTGTTTTTTATCTCGGGACTGTAGGCTTTCTGTACCCTGTTACTCTTTTAAGGCCCACAGATTACTTAGTGCAGCATTGAGGTGATGATTGCTTCACTCATGTTGTTTATAATATAATACTGTGCATGTTACTGTCTGAAGATTGCAGCTAACTCATCATTCACCAACTACTTGTACTATGGTCAGACATCTTCTGTGCTATGAATTAGTCTGATAAGAATAGGTGCCTGATCTGTTTTTTTGTATTATTCTTTGAATGGGATAACTTGAGCCCACAGATATTGTACAACTCTTGTAAAACATTAACTACAATTCCAGCATCAGTATGTTTTAGAGATGTATTGGATATATGTACTGTACTTCAATATGGCGAAAATGAAGTGTTTATGGAGATTGGGTTGGGGGGGAGGGGGTTAGGGTTTTGCAATCTGCAAGCCTTCAGTCCAAACCTGATTATGGTCCACCGCTTGACTATAAATTATATAAAATTAATGAAATTACATTGAAAGATAACACAAAAGCAAAAATATTAAAATTGCATACAGGTATTTCTCGTTTTGTGCGTGTTTTCTTTGTGCGAATTTGCTTATATTCGACATTAGAAATATTATAATTAATTAATATTGTGCTATAAGTTTGTTATAAACCTATTTGCTCAAATCAAAATTCAAAATTCAAATTAAAAAATTGCGCCAGATATATAGTTCAACTGCCTGCCACCAGGAGGCAGCTCACGCTTTCACCAGTGTTGCCAGGTGCAGGGAAATTTCTCTGTCAGAGAATTTCGAAGTCCACACAGGGAAATAATATACAATTCGTTCAAAAGTAAACAGGGAAATTTCTACAAGAAGAAATACCTAAAAGACCATCAATATTCAAGAGTAAATAGGGAAAAAGGGAAATTCTGATATTGAAGTGAGGGAAATTTTCTGTATTGCAGACATGGCAACACTGACTCTCAGTGTTTTGTTTACATTATAAAGGAAGTATTGAAGAGGTGAAGTCACTTCAAGTCAGTACATACAGATTTATTACATGTAAAAATGACAAAACAAGGATTGAATATAAATGTACTTTTGATATATTTCTCGGTAAATGATAGAGAGGGGAATAAGAGATTACAGGAAGAGATACTGTATATAAAAAAGCAACAGAGTGTAGAGAGAAGGGATTAGTGATAATGGGGGATTGGAATGGACATAGGCTATAGGAGTAGTGGGAGAACACGGCTTAAATAGAAATGGTGAAATTGTTTTGGAAACACTAGAACACATAAATGGAACACTGCTAAATTTGACACCAGAATGTGAGGGAGTTACAACATGGGGAAAGTAGAAATCAAAGGAGTGTAATAGACTACGTTATGATAAATGAATTTATGATTAAATATTACAAAAAAATGAAAATAGACGAGGATAGAGAAGAGTTTGATCTATCAGATGATAACTTAATAGATGTATATTTTAAGGATGAAGGGAGAAGGGAAGGGTTTGGTGGTGGAAAGTGGGAGAAGATAAAATATTTAAAAACAACTGAAAAAAATACAAAGGAGGAAATAGGAGATATACAAAAATTTGATGATTTAATAAAAAAAAATATCCGAAATTGAAATGACAAAATCATTTAGACTAAAAGTTAAAAAAAATTTAAAAAGAACCAATATGGATGAATAATGATATAAGGAGAGAAATATAGACAAGAAAGAGAATAAATAGAAATAGGAGAAACTCAACTGAAGTAAACAAAAAAACCCAGCTTGACAAAAAAATTAAAATACAAAAACTAAAAACACAAAATCTAATAAAAGAAGCAAAACAGGCTAATGCAATAAAGAAACAGAGTAAATAAAAAGAGACAGAAATAATAAAAAATTATGAACAAAAAGAGAAATTAAAAGAAGAAGAATTACAAAGAACGTCGGGTATCGCTGCTAGTAATAATAATAATAAAAACACTACAGGTGGCATTTTAAAATTAGCCTGACCTGAAATAACCTAGACCACAGCAGACTACTTGGACCTAACCTGGTCAAACTACTGGTTGTACAGTACACCATGCCTAGTGTTTGTTCAGTTCATGAGTGCAAATCTACATATGTAAAAGGTGGAAGTATTAATATTTTACTTTTCCTAAAGAAAAACAGTTATACAAGTGGATTAAACTCTGCAATAGAAGAGACACAGACAATCCTCACACTGCCAGAATATGCAGTCTTCACTTGGAACCTGATGCGTATGAACTCGACCTCAAATATGAACTGCTGAACTTGGAAATGCCGAGTTCCCTAATTAGAATCAAGAGTGATGCACTACCCAAGGTGAATTTAGCTACATCAGGTGGTTTCAGTGGAAAGGCAATGTGTATGAAAATTGGTACGCTCTTCGCATGACAGTTGACCGGACTAATGATAGTAGCATGGCCAAGGAATACATGGTCAAACCGTTTCGCTCCACAACCTTCCACCGGGAGGGCGAGATATTCTGTGACGTAGAACATCGGTATGACCCACGGTCAGTGATGGATTCTTGTCACAGTTCAACCGGGATTACAGGCTCGCACTGATCTCCGACAACACACCTGTTTTCTTTCGACATAGTTTACTTGTGTATTCCTCGTCGCATACGGTGCGAGTGTCTTGACCATAAATATGCCTAGTGTATGTTGTGTAGATGACTGCATTTATAAGTCCCCTTTAATTCCGAAGAAAAAGAGTGTACTATTTCATAGATTTCCCAAAAGTGAAGAGCTTAAAAGAAAGTGGATAGAACTGTGTAATAGAAAACCACCAAAAGAAGTCCCACGAAACTGCATGATTTGCAGCACTCATTTTACACCAGATGCATATGAAAAAAGTTTGTATTATGAACTCCTCAACCTACCGCAACCTCCAAGAAAGACGAGAATAAAGCCTGGGGCAGTACCAACACTCCATCTACCAAGAGTTGAAGGTAAAATTACAAAATTTTACTTAGTTAAAATAGCAATATGATATACTGTACACTAATATACAGTAATTCTCCTCTCTCTCTCTCTCTCAAAGAATGTGATAATCAGATGTCAAAATTTGTTTGATGTAGTGAAATTATAATATTCCAAAAAATAAACTTAGATAATATTATATAAAGATAAGTTTCACTACCATCATCAATAACAGGAGTGATACGGGAATATGATACAATATAGATGAACCATGAGATGAACAATTAATGTCCCATTATATTTTATGTAGTAGCCTATTATTATTATTATACAGTAATGTTATTTTATATACAGTATATTTTAAAATATGTATTGAGCCTGTGGGCTGTGAGACACTCGTCATATGTGCATTCACAAGGACTTTGACCCTCTTTGCAAGAAGGATTTTCATTCTATAGGAGTACTGACTGTCTTCCTCTGTGTGTATTATTGTGGTATGTATACATCTTTGTGCATTGCCTTAATCTGCGGTGACTATTTATGTGTTATTTGTTGGTTAAATTTCATGATTTTCATTACTTCGAATCCAGCTATAAAATTTGTGGGATAAGCGAAGGTTAAATTCACTATTATGATAAACAATAGTAGTGATATCAAGGTAAAATTCTCCTCTCTCTCTCTCATAACTTATTAACAGATTCATAATATATATATATATATATATATATATATATATATATATATATCAAGGGGGGGGGGACCCAGGCTGCTGGTGAAGTGGAGGTTGGTGAGGATGTCCCTGTAGCGGTCCCTTGACATTTACCTCCTGAAGACATGTGTGGATAATAAATCATCTGTGCTCCAGTAATCCCGCAATCGGTGTTTCTTGTTGTGCGGCATCAACATCGTTAGTGCAATCCACACATACATTTCTGCAATGGAGACATCTTCCCAATCTTGCATATGAGAATGCTCCCGTTGCATTCTATGATGCCAATTGTTCATAACTTGGTTGTAATCGTTCATCTCCCGAACGATCCACGACATTGCAGCTACGTAAAAAAATGCTATGAAGTAATCCATCATCTTAGACACAGCTGTACAGGGGAATTTTTGTTGAATTCCTGATTCCCGTGCATCAAAATCAGGAATATCAGGCTTGAATTCCCTGCCATCAGTCCACCCAAACGGATCAATATTTCCTACTCGTTGTTGTTGTTGTTGTGGCTGAAGTTGTGGTGGCGATGCCATGGTGAAGATAGCGGAGAGAGAGTGAGGTCAGGTGAGTTAACAGGAGAGGGGTTATCTGGGTCTGAAGACGGCTACCTTATCTCCCCAGAGAGTAGAAGGAGAGTAGTAGGAAAAGGTAGAGGTGCTAGAGGAGGTACCCAATGATGAAGAAGAGGTAAAATGTAACCTCTTCCTCTTAGGGGGTGAAAGGGTTGCTACGAAGCGAGTGGAGGAGCGACAAGCTCCACTCGGCCCTGCGATTGGAGATACAGTACATCCCATAAAATCCCCCTACTCGTCAACAGGATTTAAACTGGCTCAGCAGAGGTTGCAAGTTGCAACGAAACACTCACAGGTGGCTCACTTACCTGGGAGAGAGGTTGGGCAGAGCATACGCGCAGACCCATGCATACTTTACATTTCCAATCTTACCAGTCATCCATACTATTCTTGCTCCCTTCCTTCCATGCCCATCCACACCCTCCCAGACACCAATAATGCACACCCTTCCTTTCCTCTCCCTTTACTTTTTTCATCCATACCAGTCCATACTACCCCTCCTTCCCCTCTTCCCTCCATCCCCACTCTCTTCCAACCTCCATCCTTTCACATGCGTCTCTGTTATACCACACATCTATTCTACTTCTTTTACAACAATCCACTATCTCCTTTTCATTTCCTGCACCATTTCATTCACATTTATCACAAACACCCTCAAGCATTCTTCCTCTTTCCTGCCCCCAACAGGGACAACCGGCGACCCCTCCCCGCCACTAGCCGCAGCCGTCCTTTTCTCCCATTGGGGGCCGCTGGTGGCTGGCAAGGCCAATGCAGCGCTCATTCCCGGAGGGACACGGGCCATCAGCATTGTCAAGTCTTAATTTTAATTAACCTTAATCTGTGAGGTGTGAGTGTCTCTGTGAATCTGAGTGATAACTTCTATTGTCACTTGAGGTTAATTAAAGGCTATTATTGCTCTCCAACCAAAGTAAATGTGTGTGCTGTGGTGTTTGTGTAAAAGGTACAGATTTGTTAGTGGAAAATGCCCGCTGTGTGTGTTGTTCGTGGATGTGCATCTGTGCATTATAAGGGAAGTATACTCCATTTTCATGACCTTCCTAAGGATGAAAAACTTAGAAAAAAATGGCTACAAGTTTCTGGTGCGACAAAAAAGCGGAAAACTGGTCGCATCTGTAGTCGCCATTTTGACTTTCATTCATACGAAAGAAATTTAAAGTGCGAGTTGTTGAACATACCAGTACCACCAACGCAAAGGAAGTTCAAGGCTGGAGCAATGCCAACTCTTCATTTACCCGAAATGAAAAAAGGTACAGTAAATACAATATAATTTTGTTGTATTATTGCAGTGCAGTAAGGAAGCCTAAGGATATACTGAATACTGTACAGTATACTGCACTGTAACTGTGATGTAAATAAATTTAATTTATAATACATGTGGAGAGAGATATACATAATAGGATACTTATTTGACAACTGCATTAGCTTCATAATGATGAGAGTAAACATTTCATTCTCATTTATAGTAAAATATATATTATTGTAAAATAATTTGAGAACTTCAATACTTAGATAGTTACTCGAGTAAAAATATAGTTTATTTAAAATTCAATCCATATTCAGTTATTGCAGAATTTTCTATGAGTTTTGTTACAGGCGGTTTCGAAGCTTTTCTTACACCCTATTCCAGGTATGCATATGTATGTTTTGCAAGACTCTTTTAATTAATATTAACAGAGATACTAATTTCCCTGAAAACTGAGGGTTGCTCTCTATGGTAATGTAAGTGGGAATCTATCCCCGAAGCTGACCCTTCTCCCTCTCCCCTACACGGCGCACTTTAAAAGGTTTACAGGAAATTTTCTGAATGAATTTTACCCTGGAAGTATGTAGTCTGGCAACACTGCTGTCACTTCACTGTCTGATTGTACTGCTGTAGTGGGACTTTCCACGTCTGTCTATATAAGCTTCCAGCGTTGCCGTTTTATGGGATTTCCCCCTAAATTTGTAGGAGAAATGGATCAATGTGGGAATGATCTTTGGTGAGTGAGTGTTTTTTGTGGGAATTTGTGGAAGAAAATTGGGTAAGACTCTTGGGAATTCTTACTATATATATATATCAGTGTTGCCAACCGTAGGGACAAGTCCCTAAACGTAGGGACTTTTGACTGATTTTCAGAGGCGTAGGGACGTAGGGACGCCCAGCCAAATTTTAGAAAACGTAGGGACTTTTCGAATTCATTGATATTTGATATACTTTTCTGTAAAACAAAATTAGCAAATAAAGAAATTTCGTGTACTTTATGTAAATATATAAATTATCGTTTATATATAAATCATACTGTACAATCATGAGTGAGGTCTTGAGGTCTGATATATTTGATTACAGAAATAAAGGAATGTTATGATTTATTTCAAGGGATTTACTCTGAAGATTTATTTTGAAAAAAAAAAACTTTTAAGTGAGACTCTTCTTGCAAGATTGGATCTCTGTGAATCTTTCAATTGTTCCAAACTGCCACAAAACAGCAGATCCCCTATTAGAAACACTGAGGTCATCTGTTTCTAGACATAGAAAAAATAAGAAAAGAAGATAGTCTCCCCTTCTTGAGACGTTAATACCTTTAGGGGAATATGTTGGAACACATTAAATTAATGCAGTGACATTAATCTGTCACTGCATTAATTATTTGGCTTTCCATTAGTGAAGGTTTACATTATAAAAAACTTAAAAATGTGAATTTCTTGTTAAAAAAAAAAGGTGTAATCTTGTAGGGACTTTTCGTGATTTCTGTAGGTATTTTGGGCTGGCAACACTGATATATATAAACATTGAAGTGTAAACAAACCATAGCATGATAGCTATCGGAGGAACTGCTACGACAATATCATGTAATTGGTTATTTTATTGGTTATTTGTTATTTTATAGTGTTAAAGCACTTGGTATATTGATAACCCTATGCTATATATACATGTAAACTGGTGAAGGGATGTTATATTGGAAGATAAAGGCCAGAAATACCAAATAGAGGTAATAATTAAGGGGGTGTGGGAGGGAGTAGGGGACAGGCTTGTTTGGGGGGTGCGGGAATAGGTGGACAGACTTAGGGGGGAGGGGTAGAAAGCCTGTCCCCCTACTCCCGCACCCCTCTAAGCCCCCCAACAAGTCCCCCTACTCCCCCTTAATGATAGGCTGAGTTGTAAACCAAGCAGACTAACGTTACATTTGAAGGTAGGCCTACAGTACTAAAGTCAGCCTCTGGAATTCATATACTGTATGTTAGATTTTGTTAAAATACATTTATTTTCCTGCTGTTTTTTGTGTCATTCATATGATTTTCACACCTATATTCTTGATATCCGGAGTCCAAACCAGAGTGATTATATTGTATGTAGAAAAATATATATTTTTTATAGTTCCTTCTTGATGCTCATGATTATAATTTTCAGAGGGACCACAAATTGCAGAATTAATGGAGAGTGAACGCCTGCCAGCACCAGAGAATAATAGAAGGATGGTAACGATGGACACAATGGTGAGGGAGGTGCGGGAGCTGTACCTGAGCAAGTTCCAGCCTCACCACCGTCATCATGCCCTTTCTCCCAAAGTCTTCCTCCACCGCCTCAACCCAACCCTCGTGGAGAAGTGCACAGCTCGCTCTGGCCACACGTGAGTCAATTAATTAAGTTTTATAGATGGCAGGAAGTGGTCAGTTGTTTGTGGCTCAGTACCAATATGATTTTGCCCCTTATTTCTAAATTGAATAAGAAGTAAAGTAATTCCAGTGTCTTGGCTAACCTTTTTTTAGTGAGATTGTTAGCCATTTTGTATTTTCCCTTCCATTCCTAAGATTCTCTTGTGTTTATAGGTTATCATCCCAATAAGTTATTCTTGCATGTTATTATATTTATTTCTAGCCCACAACAAATACTTAGTTACACAGTAAACTTACAGTATAATACTTTTCAATAAGTACTTGAAGGTACTGTACTGCACAACCTTGATTTAGTATTACTTGACCTAGCAGTGCAGTAACTACAAAAGCCTAAATCCTACAACTATCAAATTCTTCCATGTCCTCTTTCTTGGCTGTGAGTGGTTGTATGTGTGTTACTATGCTTTATATGAAAAAATATATTCTGTTTTGTCTAATGCAGTAAATTATAACTTTCAACACTAGTCACTTTTTGTTTTAAGATGACAAATATATTCATGGAATTAATCGGTTTGACTCTCCATGTCAACTGGGCACTCAGGCCACTTAAAGGGATTCATATATTTTAGGGTGAATTGGAGGGCTACTGATTCCTCCAAACTCTGCCAAGAAACTGACCACTTAGTACTATAGTCCAACCACGGTATCTTGGCCTCTGAAGATGGGGTCACTCAGGAATGCTCATATGCCACATCATTAATAACTGGGCTATACTAATATGCGTGACATTTATAAAATGCTACACAAATGATGTAAACACATTCCAATACCATCTTAATTCTAGCTGCAATATGCAGGATAGAACAGTAAGCGTAAATATTGCAATATTTATAAACAATTGGAGAAAATGTAGCACCAGTGGTACAGTATTTATGTACAGTGCTGCCGTCCCATACATATGGTCACAGGTCAGGTCGCAGCCACGTTTCTAGAAGATACAAGGAATAGGCCTACTGGGAAAACCTCTAAAGAAAATGCACCTTGACTTTTACCTCATGGGTGCTTCTGGAAAAAAAAGTTAGCATTAATAAAAAGTAAGATGTAAGGCAAACATAGCCTACTTTATAAAATACTACTCAGAGAGAGAGAGAGAGCAGCGAGCATGTGTGTGTGTAGAGCGGGCAAAAACAGAGGGTGAAAATATGGCAACGCTTTAAAGGGCTAGATGACCGGAAATTCCAGAACGACAACAACCTCAGAGGCCAAGATACCGTGGTTGGACTACAGTATAGTATTCAAGTAGGGGATCTGTTTCAATGCATTCTTTGGATGAATCTGTAGACACTAAATTCACTCAACTAAAGGAAACTGCCTTTACCCATGATTCTTTCTGCCTAATGAATTGATAGAGATAAACAAAAAGTATTTGTCCTTTCAGTGTACAGTATGGACCCACAGTCATCCTTTTGGAAGCAGTAAAATTACCTATGGGGGTTTCATGATTGAACTTATTACATTACAACTTGTAAGAGTATGAAAGTGAAAAGATGATAAGGGTTATATAACTCAGAAAGTACTATAATATTTAAATGAAATTGAACAAGTGTTTATGACATGACCATTTGAAATATGTGTGTTAAAAGGTACCGGTATTGTATGATTATGAATGAATCAGAACTACAGTATAGCAAAAATATGGAATGAAAATCCAGTTCATATGCTACGTATTTTATGCATAAGATAATTATTGTTAACTTTGCATTAACAAGACTGATGAAGTTGATGTGCTATTCATATATATGTGTGTGTATGTTTGTATTTCATCGTTAATATCCAAGGAATAGTGTATTAGACTACTTAGCAGGCAAGCTTTTCACTATTACTGTACATTTCATATGAGACACTCATCATAAAATGTATAACTGAAGTTTTTCCTAACAAGTTGAAACAGGTATCAATCATAGACTATAATGCCTGGTGATTTTAGGGTGAGAGACCTTTGTTTTGCTGATGATGGAGTGATCCTTGGTGAAACTGTAAAGTTCTTGTTACTGCTTGAAGCAATACAGTATAAAGAGGTGAAATGGTTTGAGTTTGTTGGTGTCCTGAATCAAAACTAAGGTTCAGGAGGACCAGGATGGTGGAAACCTGTTCAAGTCTTTACTACATGCTCAAAGTGAAAACATGGAATGAAATCTTGGATAGCTTCACATATCGTTAGCAGTGAGTGTACTGTACAGTCGGCAGCAAATATCCTGTCACCACATCTGCCAAGTCATGAAGGATGAAGTAAGTATGGAAATATATGCTGTAAGGGCTCGTAAATACAGAGAATTATATTAATTTTCCCCCCGGATATCGTAACTCTATATGGTGAATGGGTTTATTCGATAATTAACCTGTATGTTATCTTTCAAGAAGTGATGAGTGAGCCGACATGACTTTTGCCGTCGACTGTACAGTATAGACAGTACAGTACTGTACAGTACAGACAGTACAGTACTGTACAGTACAGACAGTAGTCCCACACATTGGTGGTTTTGATGGAGAGAGCACATGACACCTTGGTCTCACCTATGATGGTGATATGGACTAATTCAACAGGAGTGTTTGGCATTGCTAATATCTGAAGTAGGATAAATTAATATTATGGTCACTGGATATTGCTGCAAGATGTGGACACTTAATAGTTTCTTGGGGTCTCAGTTTCAAGATGGGACATACTCTTGTGTGAGTGATGAATGAATGTGTTCCCAGTTTTTTCAGTCTCTTGACATTCTCTCTGGTCAAGGTAACTTTTAAGTGTAAGACACTCCCTGACTTTCTTGACTGTCTTCTTCATTCTCTTACTGCCATATTCACACTTATTCACACATCTTCCAGTTGTTTCTAATCCTTCCTTCTCTGTGTCCAAACTACAAAATAAAATCGCCTGTTCCTTTCATACAGTAATTTTTTTAATATGTGCATCTATTTATTTATCTGTGTACTCTCATGTCTCCTTTTGGTAAACCAGACATTATGTGTTTTAGAATCAATGAGTTCCTGCTTTCTTTCTTAGCTTGAGAGGTTCTAAAACTCAGTAGTTACTTTCATTATATCTTTTAAGTGTCTGCAAGCCTAAAGTCATAGTTTCAGTCTGGGGATAAGGAAAATATATATGTAATACTCCATCCTAGCAGAAACAAATAAATATACAGACTACGGTACAGTACTCAAGAAAATAGAAAACATAAGGTAGATTATCATCATCTAACACCAGTTAATATCAATGTTATACCACCAATATAAATACTGTACAGGTATAACTATAGAATGCATGAGGTATCATCCTCTAACACCAGTTAATATCAATGTAATTACCATCATCATAAATACTGTACTGTACAACTATCACAATAAGTTATCTGTACTGTAATTTGTAGCTTGCTAAAGGATTAAGTATTATCATCTAACTCCAGTTAATATCAAAATTAATACAGTACTGTATAACTATCACAATCAGTTAAATCTGTACAGTACTCGGTAGCTTGTTAAGTTAGGTAAAAACTAGTTTCAGGATCTTTTGAAAAGCGGAAAATTGATAACCATATTCCACTTAGAATTGGTGGGCAGTTTTTTTTTTTGTAGGGCACCCAGTAATCCCCACAAAATCAACTTCAGAAAAAAAAAAAAAAAAGTCAGCCGCTCCTGTGTAAGTAAAGGCACCAGCTGTTAGTAATTCCCCATTGCCGGTAGTGGCCTATCTTTTGCACAGTACAGTACTAGAATCTGTGGTTGTTGTTGCTGATGTTCTCCCTGGGCAAAATGGCCTCCTGCCCCACAGTGGGCTAATCTGTGGTATAATGTAACATTCTACTATTTCTTATGATTAAAGTAAAAAACTTTTGAAACTGAATGCCAGTAGCAAATATGATTTATGTATTCTTTAGGCTGATTTTACTGATGGTATTCTTGATTAATGTTCATAAATGCAGCTGTTTGGAGAACATGCACACACTTTCTCCATCATAATACATATCATAGTGTCATGATTACGATTAGGGGACTGGACTGAGTGCTGTTTCTGGTGAATATGGGGACAATGAAAACTAAAGTCTACCAGGCACCATACAATCAGGCTAGAATTTATTCTTCTAATCAGGGGCCACAAGTTACCTCATCCAGTTTTTGAAAGTCATTTGTTATACTGTACACCCTCCATTGCTTCATTTCACAGATTCACCACAGCATCTCTTTCTCATCATTTGATATTATATTATTACTAGACTTTGTCCTCCTGAACTTTCTCAATCCTTTTTCTCTCAGTAGAGCATGCACTCTTACACTCTTTCAACTTTCTCTAATGCAAGAGTCAACTGGTATACTCAGTCTTTCATATACACAACTGGTCAATTTTGACACCTTCTACCCTCTATTGATGGGTTGCAATACTGTAGTATTTAGGCACACTTGGTAGTGGTGAGGTGAGGTGTGAGTGGTGTTGGCAGGAACGACGACAGCGTAAGTGATGAGAGGGAGGCCTGGCTGGATGACGACAGAGTGGATGGGGTAGTCTCCGATGATGACCACTGCTGGATCCAGGACCCATTACCATCTCCTCTCCCCAAAGATGACAACAACAGCAGCAGCAGTAGTGAACAGGTCAACAAGAGGAAGTCATCCAACACAGCAGTGAGAAGGAGGAGGAAAAGGGCCTTAAGTGAGGTGGTGGAAGTGAACATCAAGCAAGAGGAGGTGGTGGTGGTGGAGGATACATCTGCTGCTGTCACCACTGTACCCATGACCATACTGCCAGCTGATACCTATCCTCATCTCCCACACTGTATCAACACCCTCGTATCCCAGCCATCTGTTGAGCGCCTGGAAGTAGTCAAGACGGTCATAGAAGAGGTCACGATTAAAGAAGAATCATCATCAGAGGAGGAGGAGGAGGAGGTCATAGTAATGCCATTTATGGTTAGAAAGAACTCTAAATCAGTCATCCCCAGTAGTGCTGATCAGTCATTAAGTAAAAGTGAAGGGACCTCCAATATAACAGTTTCATCAGCAACAACCAAAAAAAGTTTGAAAGACTTGTCAGCTTATTTGCTGGAATTGAATGAAAATACTTTGAAGTGTACAAATCGTATAGAGAAGATTCGTCAGGAGTATGAAAGCCATATATCTACAGTCGAGGCAGAAAAGATGGAGAATGAGAGAGAAATCGGTCGAGTGCTGTTGATGATCAAGAGCTTGAATGACCCAGAGGATGACCAGTCATCCCCTCACAGCACACCACCAGCTAGGTAGGTAGGTTGATTGTACTCTAACTTAATGTTGTGAGCTCCCTTCATTCTATTTAAAGCTCAGACAAAGAAAATAGAGGAAAGGGGAAAAAGTTTGTCATTGCCACAAATAGGACAGGAAAGTTGCCTTCCACAGTGGTCTCTTTCATATTTGTTTGCTCAAAGTCTTAAATTTTAGATGTAGTTTTTATTTTGCTACCAAATGAGTGACTACTCCTGTAATTCTGTACTAATCAGAAATATGTCATGATTATTCAGTGACCTGAGTTTTAAGACTTTTCACTGTCCACAAAGTTTGTGGAGAAAAATAACTCCCTTATGAGATTTATTTGTACTCAGTAGCCTATATTTTTATCTTTTCATTTATGGTTTTCCAGCCTTATGAGGGGTTCGGCCCAAAAGGCTGTAGCCAAATTGATCTTTTTCTTCATATATATGGTCCTTGTGACAACTAGATAGAGTGGAATATATTTTTATCTTTTTCCTCATAAAACAAGGATATCTAGATCATGTCCCCATAATTATTTGTAAAAATTATCCTTAGATTTGGTAAATTCATTGTATTAATCCTCTTCAGTTGTTGTTATTGTTGATGTTCTCTGGGGGTAGAATGGCCTCCTGCCCCCACAGACCCCCAGTATGCTCTGGTCACAGTGAAAAACAATTTAAAATAAAGGAGGGGCTGGTCCTATATGCCTGGGCTCCTGAAGCAAATCTCAGGAAGATTGGACCAGAGCTTACTGGACTGGGAAGAAGGTTTTGAATGGAGTGAATCATGAATGAACTTGTGTGATCGCGTCGTAGCTTAAGTGGACCGCGCCGTGACGTCACAAAATGGCCACCTAACCTTCTAAAATGCGAATCGACTTCCGCACCGCGTGCGTAATTTAAATTTTCACGTGGATTTTTAGTATCGGTGCCACAATTATGCTTACAGCCTACTTTTAAATTCGCGTAATTAAATGCCGCATCTATGCAGGGTCCACTGTACACTTCAAGTGTATCTTTAATCCATGTGGGGAGATCTTATTAAATCCACTAGAAAACTACCAGATCCTATATCAATCTTTCTTCTAGCCCTGTGGGGGATGGCTCCTATTCACAGAAAATAAAGTCAGCCTCCCTGGGAAAACCCTCTTAAGTCTGAGATTGTACTGCTATGTACAGAAGTATGTAATTAGTTCATTATGAAAGGAGCATAACTGCTTCAACTCTGTGGTGAAAAAGATAGGACATAACAGCTGTGCTTTCCCCATGTTATATGTTAACAGAATATGTTCTGCTTCGGCTGGTAATATATCACTTTGTTTTTTCTGTTGACTGTTGCCATAACCTCAGATGGGTTTACCATGAACAAAATACCGTAACTGTACCCTTCCATGTGTTCACTTTCTAAATCTGCTTTTCATAAACCATTTCCAAATACAGTACTGTACTATACTATACACTTAGCAAACCTTCCAGCTTGCCAACTTCTGTTCACTTAGCTAAACCTGTGGAGTCATCCCAACATATTTTCAGCTCATTTCACTTGACTGACAAATATTTTTACGTTGTACACACATGCTACGAGCAGTTTCTTTCCTTTTCCAATGTTCTAACATACTTTTGAATAGTACAGTAATTGGTATATACTAATATTTAGTTATTATAACTATCTTTAGTTAGCTGTGTCTGCTTTACATGAAAAGATGAATACAATTTCTTTATACTGTATTTATCATATGGTCAATATATACTGTTCAGTCCCTTTCAATTAAAGCATTACACAGTGCCATAGGATATATTTTCTTACTGTATATCAGTGATACATATCTTGACTGTAATAAAAGATCATTTTTTATCAACCCATAAATGTGTTATTTGCAACCTTCCTACTATAACCAAGATGTGGGAAAGTAATTAATGAAAACACTACATTCTTCCAAGGAGTTGCCAGTTGAAATTATATCAGTGTGCAATGCTTTCTTTGTAGGGAACTGAATATATACAGAAGTATACTGAGACATCATTGTATCTAGTCTGGCCAGGGCATTGGATAGGTGAATCCAAGGTCCCTTTATAGAAGGAGACATTAGTGTACTGTACATACACCATACAGTATTTACTTGCTAATACTGTATATATATCACACCAACATATTATCAGATATTATCTGCTTCTATCTTCCTTTATCTTGATATAATAGAGTTGTATGTATGTATGTGTGTTTGAGCATCACATTAAAAATATGCGTCATACAGTAAAACTAAAATCATATTCAGAATCAGTATGTAGAATAGCATGTTTGTAGCATATTTCTGGCACACTTCACTACCACTCCTGTACACATTTTCACACCCACCAAATCAATATAATGCAGCATATGATGGGCATACAATAAATAAGATATATTAGTTTTGTATTTCCTAATAATGCTGAAGGGGATAAAAGCATGCATGAAAAATATGTTCCAAATAGATGATTAACAGCAGATGATGAGCAGAGCAGAGGCTTG
This sequence comes from Petrolisthes manimaculis, assembly GCA_034508575.1. Lineage (NCBI taxonomy): Eukaryota > Metazoa > Arthropoda > Malacostraca > Decapoda > Porcellanidae > Petrolisthes > Petrolisthes manimaculis. The sequence goes on along the minus strand of JAWZYT010000296.1, from coordinate 32,563 downwards.
TAATTTAGTTCTGATCCTTTTTGGTTAGCAGTAGGCCTATGTTCTGATTTATAGAAGAGTCTGTTTCAGAATATTCCATACTGTGTTTATATTTGTTAAAAGGATTCTCCTCAAATACTGTATTTGATTGTGACTAGTGTAATTAAGGAAGTAGTAGTAGTAGTACAGGCAGTAGTAAATCTGGAGCAACTGTTTCCTCCAAACTCTTTCAAGCCATAGGCCATCATTATTATTGTTCATCTGGTCCAGTGTCCAGACATACTTTGGAGGAATAGGGCACTCCAATGTACCAAAAGTATAATATCAACTTACCAGACTCAAATAAATTAATTTTGTTTATTAATAGCACTTGTATTATCATATACAGTACTGTATTGTGAAAATACAGAAAGCCAAAATCATATGTAGCATTATGTTAAAGTTACCTGTTCAGGTACTACTATTATGGTACTATAAAGTTTACAGCTCTCTGAACGTATTGTGTTACTGTACTTCAGTCCAACTTTGGACTGTATTTGTTAAATATTAGGGCTACTTTTAAAGAATATATATTATTTTTGTTAGTTACTTTTGTTACTGTACTTTTGTTTTATTATGTGGAGTTACACCCCGATGTAATTGTTGTCATTTCCCTCCTCCCGCAGCCCAAGAATAACCACAGCAGAGAGCAGTGAGGAACAAAGACATCAATCAGCATCTTCGCAGAATAACTTCGCTTCTTCCTCTGCCTCTTCAACGGGCAAAGCAGGCAAGACTGGGGCAAGGACCAGCAAAAGCAAAAAGACACCCACGCGTCCTTATGACAAAAAACCTCTTGTTGTGAAGTATTGGGCAGTGCGAGCCTTGGAGACTGGCCAGTCAAAGACCCAAGTTATGGCCAAGTATGGTGTCCCACCCTCAACTCTAAGTGACTGGTTTAAACAAAAATACTCCATTAAACAAGCCTATGAGAACTCAATATAAATGAAAAAAATCACGAAGTTTATTTCCTCTTTCTGCACCCTTCCCTTCTCCCATTGTACCTTGTTTTTTATCATTGCACTGGGCTTTTAAGTTCTTATTCCAGAGTGGCTGGGAGGTGAGATCATGCAAGCTGAAGGTGCAGAGATGGCTGGACCGAATATGAGAGATTAACTTAAGTACTGTACAGTTAAACCTCGCGGATAGTGACACATGTAGTCTGGTGAAATATTCGCTATCAGTCAAACTGCAATCCGCTGGGCAATGTGAAATTTAAATAAATTAAAGTACTGTATGTAGTCTGGACAGTTTTTCAAATTACCCCAAAATGATAATTTTTACCTATATAATAACCACAACACACACAAATAAACTTAAAAGTAAATGTATTTGACATGCCAGAAGGTACCTGTATACAAAATTACCTGGTACAGTTAGAGTGCTTCTATTGAGGTGACATGACCGAGTCAAGTTTAGCGTCAGTCTACTGGAAGCCCGCACCCTCACTCTCTAACCTCTTCTGTCTCCCTCAATTTCACCATTAGCCTAGAGTACAGAATCCACCAGCCTTAACATGTGAACACCACTTCAGCAACAAGTGACTTTTAAAGTTTAATACAATGAAAACAGTGGAAACATTAACCATTACTATGCGAGCAGCAACACCACCTCCTGTAGTCAGCTCACTTAGCCTTGCTATCTCCAATGCATTAATTGCTATCCTCTGTGCCTGGAAATGTTTCTATCCTGTTGCTATCTAAGAAACACTATCCGTGAAGTTTTACTGTACAATACAGTATCCAAGAATTAGGAAAATGGGGAAGGTATACTGTATAGGAATTGGGAGTTCATTCAAAGTTTTTTATTACATTATGACGAATATTGTTTCCTTTTTAAGTAACAATTAAATATATTGGTATTAACTTTGAGTACAAGTAGCTTGTAATTTTAAATGCTATGTAATGTATGAAAAATAAATTTTATATCAACAGATGTCTGCAATCATACAGGATTTATTGAAATGCCTGCTTCAGACCTCCCTCCTCTTCCTCCTTGAATTATTGTATATAGTTGTTCCGGTTACACCTACATCTAGGTGGCTACTTATTATCCCTTACATACTGTACTACTTACTTATATGAGTCACTCAGACACTCAATCCCTCAGACATCACATGCTGACCTAAGCTTGAACGGGAAGAGAACAGGGTACAACTCACTGTGAGACCCACTAACACCTCAGCATATTATAATGACGACACAGCACACAGGGCATCCAATTGCGCCCTATAGCTTCAGTTAGCTACTGTATATTAACAACCACACCGTTAACAGGTTACTCTAGCATATAAGAAAAAGTGGAAAACGTGTGTAATGGAAGATATGAATTTAATGGGAATAGAAGAACATATGGTACAAGATAGACAGATGTGGAGAGCAGTCATCACCCGTTCAACCCCATCCGAAATGGGAAAATACGGACGTTAAACGAAAATGATGATGAGACAGTAGACTAACTCGTGTTATTAATAAAAAGTTAGTAAAACTACTTAATCTCGCTTGTATCTTGTCAAACCATATAATTATAGAAAACCTTATAATATAAAATCAAACTCCGAAGAGACATCAAAGACACACCAACAACGAACCAGTCGCCAGCCATCCTACCTACATCGACTCCTCTGCCTGGAGTATAAGTCTTTCTTGCCCCAGTACATATTTGTATTTTTTTGGAGGGTTTGGTTCTGGAGACTTGGCATACGGTGCTTGTCCTTCCATTCCTCAATAGGAAAGTGTCGGCACAAAACTATTATTTTGTTGAGGTTCCAGGTCCTTCCTCCCTGTATGTTGATAATTTTGTTGATGATCCTTCCTCCCTCTTTATTGTTTTTGTGATGCAATCTAGCCTTAAATATTTTTTTTTTCTAAATCTGTAGTTTATGAGTGTCGGAAGGGGGCGGTGGGATGATGATGATCACAGCTGACACTCGTAATTTAATGTCTTATGAGGTCTCAACTTCTTAAATTAGTGGGCTTCTTTGGTGGTTTATTAGGAACCATGAAAAATACTGCAAACACCCACAACACTGAATTATATCCCTAGAGATTACTTTTTCGGATTTTTAATATTTTTTGGGATACAGTAATTATGGGTAAAATTGGTGGACCCAAAAAGTTCCGTGGGAGCGTTGATGTAATATAATATGTATTGCAGAGAATTGAGCTGCATCCTCACAATGAAGTGAAGGGGGAAAAAGGTAAAGGAAGGAAGTTTGGGGCATGGGGGAAGATCCGAAGATGGAGGCCGATGAGCCAGAGGTCCGAGGAGTGACACTGACACTGACAGCCCAGGATCAATGTATCAGCTACTATACTATCAGTATCAGGTCTGCACTCTGCAGGAGTGACTCGGTCCAATGGTTCATTGACTAATGACTATAATGTCGGACAACACGGAAGTGGAAGGAGGACCTAGCCGGATCTGGCAACACTGCTACAAAAGAGTAATTCTTTCAATAAACACAGTAACAAGTAACATTACAAAAAAATCAATAAAATTATTTATATATTTACAAAATTGTACGGTATTTATTGAAAGAATGACTGTTTTGTAGCAGTGTTGCCAGATCCGGCTAGGTTCCAGTATTTTGCCCAGGTCATTTCCTGTTCTTTACCACGTTTATTTCCCGGTAGTTTGTCCAGGTTAGGCCATGGTAGTCTGCTGTGGTCTAGGTTTGGTTAGGGAAATACCGAAAGTTTTAAGAAAATTAAATGACCATTCTGAGAGAATCTAAGGAAATTTAGAGAAGCATCTAACGTTAAATGAAATTACATTTTCTTTGTGGAAAGCTGGCAACACTGCAACCTACATGCTTTATTTGTTTACTGTTTGTTATTGTTATTATTAGATGTATTATAATTGGGGATAAAGTTTGTAATTACGCCTTATAAAGTGTAATTACGCCTTCAAAAGTTTGTAATTACGCCTTCAAAAGTGTTCTATTACAATTTCTTGAACCGTAAGTACTGAAACTTATGTGTTTTAACTTAGGGTAACTTAGATTCCACAGTGGTATGTATTCGTTTGTGAGCTTCCCAACCAACCACATTTCTTTTAATTAACTTAGAGTAGATTCCACAGTGGTATGTATTCGTTTGTGAGCTTCCCAACCAACCACATTTCTAAGTTAAGGCTTCATTATTTGGTTATATACTTTCGTTTGCATATATATTGGTTATATACTTTCGTTTGCATGCTAATAAACGACTGTGGAATCGACCCTAAATTAGAATTATAAATATTAAAATGTAAGATATTTATATCTGTATGTGATCATTTGGGTATTAGTCAAGCATTTGTTCATAATCATTACCATCAATTCTGTTCAGTCAGATACATTTCATAATACATGTACCTAATTTCCTGATTGAAAGAATTACCGTTATTGCGTACGGGTTTTCTACCTTCATTAATGGTACCCACTTACTTAGCCCATTCTAAGACTATTTTTGGTAAATTTACAGAAGAACTGGGTTCACTATATTGTAGGCTATATTTTAGATTCATTACCCACTATTTTGGACCATTTTAACACACTTTTCATCCATAGTGTTTCTCTCGGATATGCCCCGTTTTACAAACATAATTTGGAAATAAGTCTGACCTAACCTAACCTAACCTAGACCACAGACCACAGTAGACTACTGGGACCTAACCTGGGTAAACTACCGGGATCTAACCTGGGCAAACTACTGGGATATAACCGGTGTAAAGTATCATAAATTGACTGGGGCATATTCCCGGGACCTAGCCAGATGTGGTAACACTGCACGATCCTAGCCAAAAACCTAGTTATTCTGTAATAATACCCTATTTTCTTCTATGGCATTTCCCCTGCAAATGCCCTCTCCGAGAGAAATACCGTAGATTAAAAGTGTCTTTGAATGGTCCAAAATAGTGGGTAATGATATTTACAATATAGTGAACTCAATACTTCTCTACTTTTACCAAAAAAAAACACTATAAAACATTGCATTCTGAATATCACTACATTATTATTATTATTATTATATATTTTTTTCAGGCTATGCATTCCCAGCCGCCCCTCCCGGGGCAGATTTCAAGTGTGGATGCAGTCCTGGAGGATCTCTGTATCGATCCAAGTAGGCTTGAAAAAGTGCCAAGAGTCATTCTCAAGAGGCTCACTCAAGGTTTCATCAAGAAATGGATTCGACCTCCTCAAAAGTAGGGTTATATTGGTCCTAACATTTAATACCTACAACTGTATATCATAATCACCTCCCAAGACACTTTTACTCACCATACTGTAATTTTTTAACAAATGCCAAATTAATGTGGATTATCCACATTAATTATATAGGTAGAATGAACAGTTGCCTCCACAAGTAATAAGCACAGCATCCAATGGGTTTGGTAGCACCACTGTGTTTATTTACACATAGTTCAATTAATAGTAAATGAATGGACAGAACTAACCCCTGCTATAGAATCCAGTGTGCTACAATGAATAAACAAACACTGGTGTCACATATCGCCAAATTCACTAGACTCTGTGTTTGTTACAAGTGGAGGTACTGTAGCTGTACACATGTAGGATTCACAAATGTCTGGATATAAGTGTCAGGTATACTGATTTACTTATTTGATTTGGTTGTAGCTAATGTGTTAATAGTAGCAAACATTAGTGACTTTTAACTAAATATCTGAAAATATTCCTGACAGATCCCTAAATGAGGATGAAGACTCGTTCTCCTCCAATAAGAAGAACAGAACATTTACTGACTGCCCTGCCCTACCCCTGAGCCCCTCTGACAACCTTCACCCTCTGCTATCCACAAATATGGGCATTCTATCAGCTTTGACTCCTACTTCACCATTCACCTGTGTATCACCACCACTGAAAGAGAATGCACCCGCAGAACCTAGCACCTCAATTGACTCTAATTTATTGAATGATATGCGAAGTGTTTTGACTGTAGGGGATGATGACAGAGACTCAGATGATGAGGAATATCTGCCTGATTTAACAGACCCATCATGGGAGGCTCCATCCACCAAAAAGAAAAAACTCAGATCACCTGATGACAAGATTGAGAGAAAAAAGAAAACTTTAGATACCAGTAATTTTAATAAAGGTAGAGATCCGAAATTAATGAAAGATGCAAGGAAAGTGTTCAAGCAAAAGCAAAAAATGTTCATTGCAAGTAAAACTTTATCAGGTGTTAAGTCGTATGGAAAAAGTACAGAGTCGGCTCAAGACCTCAAACCATCAGATTCTGGTGTCTCAACTTCGCCCTCACAACTACCTACAAAGCTGTTGAATGACTTGCCTAAAACACATATTCAACCTACTACTGAGCCATCACCAAATGATTCTGAAATAGAAAAAAGGAAGGCACAAATAAGAGAAAATATATCTCGGGGATTCCCACAAAAATCTTTTACCTCTGAACCAATTCCCATCCCTGAAGAAAATCTTCCATTAAATGAAGAAGTCACCATGGCTAATGAGGACAATAATGATGGCCAGTCAATAGCAGTAATTTCTGATATACAGGGCAATGCCATTAGTGTTTTTGCAAACAACTGTGATGCCAATGAAGAAGGATATGATTCAGATCAGACTATTACATTTGAATCTCCTGTGCTCTCAGATGCAAACCTCTTGGATGAAACAAACAATCTGACACAGCACACAATTTCAGAGCCAACTCATGATAGTCGGGAATATAAAAGCAAAAGAAAATATGACATTCAAGCAGATGAAGGAAAAAGAAAGAAAGATAAGTGCAGTTCAGAACAACCTAAAACACATCAGAAGAAAAATATGGTGACTATACACAGCAATATCAGCCCACTTAAAAGTTCTGATTTGTACCCTGAGGCCATGATAGTTAAGGTTGAAAGCATAGGAAATAAAATATACCAGAGCGGAGGTAATGCTACTTCTGGTGATGACTTGGCACCTAAGATGACAAGCTCTGGGGAAGATTATTTAGAATCTAAAGTCAAGAATTGGTGTGCCTCACCCAAGAGAAGCACTGATGATAAGGAGTCGGTAAATGCCCAAGCAGTCGGGGACAGCGGAAATGATGATGAAAAGCATCTTGCCCATACTAAATTAATATTGTCCAAGTTAAATAAATTGGATCGACAGCGGAAACAATGTGATGAAAAAATAAAACAGGCTTGGGAAGAGCACAACAAGAAAATTGCAGTATTGGAGGAACAGAAGGCCAAGTATGAGAAAGAAATGGAGAATTTGATGACTCAACATATAGGAGGAGACAACATCTCCCACACCAGTGTCAGAAATCAACCAACTGCTTGTATCCCTGATAACTCCTGTACAGAAAAAGGTCAGAACAACTTACAGGAGGAGTCTGCTTCAGTACTACCAGGTTAGCTTTATTGTTGATCCGTTGGAATTTAAGGTTTTTAATTATAATTTTTAGTATATAATGTAAGTTCATTAACAACTTTTGTGGAAGCATATACAATAAGATACCATTCATCTGACCCAATATTGTATTGTTCAGAGTTATTATTATTAATGTTCCCCTTGAGTAGAATGGTCTCCTGCCCCCACAGACCCCCGGTATGCTCTGGTCGCAGTGAAAAAACAAATTTAAGTAAAGGAGGGGCTGGTCCTTTATGCCTGGGCTACCGAAGCACATCCCAGGGAAATGGGACCAGAGCTTACTGGACCAGGGAGTCTGGGGGCCTCCAACCATCAGGGATATTGGGGGCAAAGTCTTTGATCCCACAGCCAGTGCTGTGGGCCCAAGTCCACATTACCACAACAGCTATCAGTGGGTCTGCTGCCCGGCAGCACCTTCCATGAGACCAGCCCTGAAGGGACCATAAGGGGGAGGGAGTTTAGACTGCTGCATGCAAAGTGATAATGCACCCCCATGTACTGGCAGTCCACACAGCAGTGGGGAAACAAAGGATTTTCAATCCATGTGGGCAGATCTCATGCTTTGTCAGATGACAGGATTCAAAGCGACTAATTAGTGCAATATTTACTCCATCTGTTTGCCTTCAGTCATGGATGACATGATTATAGTTTAAGGAAGGGATAATACCATAAATGCAGGCAAGAGGATTAACCCTTTCAGTATCACTGGTGTCGGGAAGATTCCAACGTGTATTGCATCCAACTCTATTGTCATTTTTTATTAGGTTCAGAAAAAACAAAAATTCTTTCACAAAATAAAAAAAGAATGGGCACAATACATAAATAGATAAAGTTGGGAGAGTAAATGGAAAATAACTAATTTCCAGCAGTGAGTCAAAGAGAAGAGAGGATTGGGAGAAAATGTGAGGTTCCCGCCCACTCAGCACACTAACATTTACAGACTTGATATGCATCCTCGGGTACTGAAAGGGTTAATAGTAAGCATGTTACATCAACTTAAATATTTGTTTGATAATTTGGTGTACTTTTCCACCCAGTAGGTCCCTCAGTAAGCCAGACTGAGTCCGTTCCCTTGCCTTTGGCTGGTAGCATCCCAACCACAAAAGCATCAGTTGCTCAGGCAGTTTTCCTCAGATCAACCCCAGTGTCATCACCAAATAAAGTCACTCCCCAGCCACCACCACCACAACTACCAGTAGCAGCTCAACCATCAACATTAGGAACACCAGAACCAGTACCAACACCATCAACATCATTATCATCAAATACTTTTGTGCCTGAGGAAGGGAGTAGTAAAGATACTGAAGGTACCAAAGGCATCTCCATCATCAGACAGGCCAGCATCAGTCAATTTGGGAAAAAACGCTCTGGAAAAAAGGTATGTAAAAATGTCTGATAATCTATTATTGCTTACAGGTCGTCATTACCAACTAGAAACAGAATGAAAAAGCTCACATTAAAAACTTTAATATCTCTTTAGGAGGAACCACTGACAGAACTCAAACCTGTACAGATTGAGCACTGTTATATGAAACTCACTGTGGTATTAGATATCCTCGTAATCATCTAATAAAATTGTTCTGAAAGTCAGAGAGAATATTAAAAGCATTAAGATAAAACAAAAAAACATAAGATGTAATAACATAGTATAACAAGCTGTGCAATAGTATAACAATACTGTATTTATACTTTTGTTGTTCATTCAACCCTCCATTATTACAGGTTTTGTTATTGCGTTTCATAGGTATCCTGTACACTATAAAAACCCAACTTTTCTATTATCACATGTCCTAGAGCGGTTATCACATCGTTGGCGTCCGGGTGCTCTTATTGGCTGTTGTTTCTGACATCACCTCATCCCCAGGTTTTCCGGCACCATCACCCTTATGCACCATGGGCCTCAGAACCCACCTTCTGTGCACCATGGGCCTCAGAACCCACCTTCTTTGCACCATGGGCCTCGGAACCCACCTTCTGTGCACCCGTCATTGTATAAATATGAATGCTTTTTCATTTATATTATTTAATCATATATTATACACACACGTTTTTTCATGATGTTGTTGTTGTTATAGTTCCCCAGACTGTCTGGCCGAGCAGTCCCGAGTCTGGTTGACCGAAGCCGCACAGATGCACGAACCTCCAAATGGGAGTCAGGGAGATAGTGAGATCTGTTTCTTGGAAGGCAACAGACGAGGGAAATGCTGGTTCATGGATATGTACCCCCGAGCCAACATTCCCACCCTGTTTGTAGTCTTCCTTGTTGTGCCACCCAATTGGGGGATCTCATCAGCTACCCAGAAGGAATGAGAAATAGTAAGAGAGACAGACAGAACAGGCCAAGGTATGGTAGAGGATGCCAAATTCCTCATTTCTGGATAGAACTAGCCTTCACCAGTGGGAAGGGGTGATAGAGAGGTGGGACAGCAAGTACGAAGGAAAGAAAAGGAACGGAGGGATAGTTGAAGAACTGAAATGTATTGGCTGGGGCCGAAGGGACGCCCAAACCCTTAAAACAGGCAATACTTCCCTTATGGAGCATTTTTTCATGTTTACAGCATTATCTGGATAGAAGAGGGTAAAAATATAGTTAAAATTGGGTTTGTAGGAGCGAAAAATAGGGCGCTTGGAACCTTGGAACAAATTAATTTTTCCCCATAAGATATTAAGTTCATTCTCATTATAGCGCACTGACAACAGCACCAAGTAGGCACGATAGCGGAGGGTTGAGTGTACTATATTTACGTAGCAGTTTGCCTACTAATGTTGCAATAGAGATGCATAACTCAAAATCCAACTTGCTTAACAGAAGGATAAAGGAGTGAAGTTTCGAGTGGTGGCAAAGTCATCATTGCCAGTTACCACCTCAGTGCAGACTAAACCAGTAGAGGAAATAACAAGACAGCCAGCCAGGTAAGGTCTCCATGTTGTTTTTCTTCAGTGATGTATTTAGGCTTTGTTATGAAACTCAGAAGATTTCTATGTACTACCCCTTTCCTTCTGTCTGCCATTGAAATTTATTAACAGGTGGATAAGTAATTATGAGAAGAATAGCTTTACTTAAAACAATATTGGTGCTTACTAATAGTATGTACAGTTGGCAAAAAAAGTTTAGTTACCATTACTACATTAATTTTAATATCGGTAAGCATGGCAGGGTTGGTACTCCGCTGAAGACGTGAGTTGAGTAAAGGCCACACACAAGCCCAAAAGGCGATACTATGCAGGCCGTGTCAGTGACAACTTAGCACAACGCATTCCCTTTCTTTTTTATATCAAAAGTTTAGCTGATTTTAAATTAAATTTTGCGTGTTCAAGCACTCTTACTATTTAACTATTCATTATTAAACATAAGGAAATGCGATTGAGTATTTTAGGACAAGAATAGCTGTGAAATACCCAGAAAAAAATAGCACTTAGTGAAAGAACATCATCCCTGCTTGCCTGGCCATGAGACACTGAGAGAGGGGCACGGAGGGTAGGCCTGGGTGGCCCTCACCTCACACGCTTGACTCACCAGTCAGGCGTACCAACATTACATCCTACTGTTAAATGGATGGTAACGCAACTTTTTTTAACGACTGTACACTAGTAAATTCTTTTGTTGAGAGAAGATATTTTGTATGTTTCAGGTCTAACACAGCTGTTGGCCCTGTACAACATAACAACAACCTAACCACCCCGTATTATTCAAAGAATATTGCACCTCCCAATGTGGTGGTGTCAAACAGAATGCCTCTGCCTACAGTTAAGCAACCCCCGACCTACACAGAGCATCTTCAAACACAAATTAGACAGAATTTGCCAGGGATGAGTAATAATAACAGTAGTGGCAATTTGCTTTTTATTCCTAAAGGTCAGCAACAACAACAACAGCATCCCCAACTTTATATAATGCAACCACAGCCTCAAGTACAAGAACAACATGTGATCATGAATCCACCAAACCACCAGCAAGCACAGCAGGTATATACGCAGCAGCCACAAATACAAAAACACAACCACCAGCAAGCACAGCAGGTATATACGCAGCAGCCACAAATACAAAAACACAACCACCAGCAAGCACAGCAGGTATATACACAGCAGCCACAAATACAAAAACACAACCAACAGCAAGCACAGCAGGTATATACACAGCAGCCACAAATACAAAAACACAACCAACAGCAAGCACAGCAGGTATATACACAGCAGCCACAAATACAAAAACACAACCACCAGCAACAATTACCACTGATGACCTCACAACACTATGTTCAACATCAGCAACAGCAGCCTGTGCAACAGCTGGTTACATGTCCACAATCACTGTTTCCTCCACAACATCAGAAGAGTACACAACAACAACAACAACAACAACAGCCACAGCAGCAATCTGTAGGCCTACTCCAGCACCTACTGAAGAATGGTCCTCGACCACATACTCAAAATCAACAGGAACATAGTAGACAACCCTTCAGTCAAAATACACTATTAATGCAGCCTCAACAAAGTTGTATGAGTGCTGTCACACAGAATACAAAATCACAGCAGAGGAATTCCACAAAACCAAGTAAGTAAGGATAGAGTATGAGAACGGATGTTTGATGGGAGTGAATAATAGTATTAGATTATGTTTGTTTTACTGTAGAATGGGTGATAAGAATTTCACTGGTTGCTCTGTATGGACGTTAATCCTATAAAGCTAAAGACAAATTATTTGAGTTGGGTAGAGTTAATATTCTGTGTAGTCAAGTTAAAAGGTGAATGGGTTAGTAAATAGAAAGCTCTGCTTTAGATGGCCTACAGTGTATTGTTTAATTAATTATTGTTTACATTGAAATTCAAAATAGTAGTGTTTCTTGAGAAGGCCGTATCCGTTGCATTTTGTTTCCATGTCATACATGTTTGAACTATGGATCTCATCCACTATCCTCAGCAGATACTTTTCACTCACTACAAGCAACACAATGTCATCTACAAAAAAGTTTGTCAACAGAGACCAGTCTACTCCATTCATCTTCAGCCTTGTCCTCAAGTCTTTATCTCCCTCATGGAACCACCATCCCTGTACTCATTGAACATCCAAGGTGACATTGCACACCTCTGACTTAACTCTTCATTGATACTGTACCAACATTTTCTCTTGAATCACTCTCTACCCACATGCTTCTATGTGAAATGCCTCGGTTTCCTCCAGCAAACCTAAATGTCGCTGATATAGGCAGTAGACAGGCAAAACTGTATGCTGCACTCATGTATAGTGGTAAAACCAGACAAATAGTACAGAACAAGTAAGCAAATGCAGTGTAACCTTTGATTGCTGTTGTTAAATCTTTTGTTTCTGATTGAACTCTACATGCAGTATTATCACTTACTAAAACTAGATGACTGAACATCCTCTTTCTCAAAAGAACTGTACTTTCAAAAACCTGTGAAAGTTTACTGATATAGTCATCCACATTTCACCCTCTTTCTTAATAACTATTGGATACGTTTGCATTCTTGAAAACTTTCGCTCTTTCGATTGTCTTTTGACTCTACAGTACTTACTTTTTCCAATATACATCTCCCATCTGGCCACTAAATTTCAGGAAAATGAGTTCATAAGATTTGAAGAAGCCTTGTTTACAGTCATACTGTACTGACAAACAAATGGAATCAAAACCATAACCTCTCTACCTCTGTTGGCAGAGGTCATATTTCTTGCTTGGAAAATGTGTTACTAATGGAACTGAAACCGTTACAACTTTACTTGATTGTCAATACATGTAAGATAGTGCAGACCTGAAACCCCAATAAACATAGGTACAGTTGCTGATGAATGGATAGAGGACAAGTAGCTTAGAAATGTGGGGGTAGTAAGCCTTTCGCACTTGGCAACACTGTCGTTCATATTATGATTCTTTATTATGGGGTTTATTCGTCTGGCAGATCGAAACTAATTTGGAGATATGTCGAGATAAAAACAATGGCACTGCCACTTTATCTGCTAAGTCATAAACCACATTTGTTTCACGGGTTCATGAACTAATCAAATCCCATTCAATTCCATTTGATTGCAAGATATCCATCTAAGCTCCTTTGCCTACAGGCCCACTTCTCGAATATATTTTCTCATCTTAGTGCTACATAACCATGCTTGGTGCTAGTTTCACCTTATATTAGTTAAATAACAATATACAACACAAATTCACCTCTGAATGGCACGTTTCACAATCCAAACAGAAATATGATAAAAATATATCTGGTTTATTTGTGGTCTTACATTTCTTGCTCTGCAGTACTGTATTGTATATCATATCAAGACATGATATTCACATTAAATTATTTAATTACATGCCAAAATTCAAACCTAATATGGCATCAAAACACCAATAAATCTTTGAGCACTTTTGTGCCAACAAAATTCCCAGACGTGTTTCGATCTACCTGACTAGTAAACCCTATGAAAAAGATCTATAGACGAGAGACAGTGTTACCAAGTGCGGAAGCCATCCAACCACCATGTCTCTGAGCTGCTTGTCCTCGATCCATTCGTCAACAACTGTACCTACAAATAGCCTTTGTCACTTATGTATAATAAAAGTATTCAAGAGTTTAACTTTTTGCCAGAACACATCAGCCATTTCATAATACTGTACTGTACTATAATCTATAGTCTGATTTTTCTACTTACTAGCAGACACCCAAAAAATATCTATAACTTAGGTTTTACTTTACTTCTGATTTATTCATGTTAACCCTTGGGTGGTGAGCTTCAGGCAAATGTGGCTAGTCTATACAATCAGCTATAAACATATCAACCAGAAGAAACACAGACTATGGAGATTTATATGTATTTGCTGTTGCCATTTACAGACAACATAGGCCAACAGCCTCATGCAGTGGGCTCCATTACAGCATCCAGTACACCTGTGCATAGCCACCAGTCACACCTCTTGGTCAGTGCCACTCCCTCCCAACCCCAGCCTGGCCACTCCATAGCCCGACCTGTTCACCTCGCAACCCGACCTGCTCACCCCACACCTCAAGCCTCTCAAATCCAGCCCAAGCTGTCACAGACAATCCAGCCTGTAAGAACAGCCATTCAGGGAAGTAATTCTCTACCACAGCTGTCACCTCACCAACCTCAAGAAGGCACTGAATTAAGACAGGAAGAGGTCCTTCCAGACAGTCCTGTATTCAGTTTGGTAAGAACTAGATATTCATGTTCAGTAAGTTTTAGAAATTGCTTTCGTGATAATATTATATCCGTTCACATAAATACGCCCGTCAAAGGGATATAAATACTGTATTCGCCCGTTCGGACAGAAATGACACATCAACATATGTATTCTTTCTCTGTCGTGCCAACTCTGTCAATGCAAGCTTGCCATGTTTCCTCTGTACTGTATACATGTATATTTCTTGCATTCAAATTGAACTAATACGACTATCTCCTTCTTGATGCGTTTTACAAATACCACAAAAACATATCTTAATTATTTTCAAATGTGGCAATACCACATATCTTAGTCTCTTCCCAAAAACTGCTTAAATAGTGCAGTCCATCCCTGGTGACCGAGAATAATTCCTCTATCTGAAAAACTAATATGGTAGAAGTGACTTACCTGATAATTGAATCTTATATACAGTAGCTTCTAGAATGGAACATAATGCAGAAATTTCATCCTTTATATATACCATATTTATATACCATACTGGAATATCATGTGTACTCTTTTCTTATGTTGTTGTAGGAGTCGTGTTCATGCTTCATCTGTGGTTCAGCAGGAGAGTACACATGTTGTAGTGGCATCGTTTACTGCAGCCGTGACTGTCAGGTGGGTACTTCTACTTTTTAATTTAAACAGCTTTAATATCATATTGATTTAGAGCATACCTTGAAATGAACCTAATGTATAATGACTGCTATAATGGACATTGCTTTTCTGTACTCTCAGTGTTTGTGTTTCCTCCTCTCAGGAGAGCATGCATGCAACACTTTACCAAGCTATTCAGTCACACCTCTCTTCTATGAGATAACCAGTATTCTTTCATATATTACAACTGGTCATTTCTGAAGCACTTTGCCATCATCCATCTTTCCACCTATTGTGTCTTACAGTTCAGTATGTCTAAGCATCTTTAACAAAATTGGACATGATTTTGGACTTCTTACTCTTTTTTATTTCACAGGTTGAGGACATTAGGTGTGCTTCTTGCCTTTGGTCCTTATCTTCCTCAATATAGAAACAAAAATACAGTACCCCACTGAACCCAGACCATTACTCTTGCCAAGACATGACAATAGTCAGGTCACTGTAACATTCCTCTCACTAATTTACCTTTTACCTCATACTTCTATAATCTATCACCTGTATCTATATAGTTTATCAGTACATTACATAGAAGGATGAAAGCCATGGATAATTCTAAACTGCTATAACTTTATGGTTAAATGTCAGATTCTACATAGCTTACAAGCTATTTAAGATGCTTCAGTGGGAGTGATTATGAAGTGAAACCTACTTAAAGTTCTATAACAATTTATTCATTGCGTTTATCTCATTTGGTCATACACAATCCCAGTCTCGTTGTACCTACCTGTATCAGCCACCTACAGTATACGACTTTATAATGATGTACTAGACATCCTGAATCACCCTATATATGTCTGAAAGTAAAGCTACCTGTCCAGTCACAGATACACATTTACAAGTACCCCTATATAGAAATAGCATTCTAGTACTGTACCTATACAGTATATGAGTAGCTTAATACAACACACAAGAAACAGGAACATTTGACATGGTACTTAAGATGTCCCACTGTGTGTTAAAATTATTGACCATGTTTTTTTTCTTCTTTCTCTCTTAATCCCCACAGGCCAAGGACTGGCATAGACACCGAGAAGAATGTACGAAGATTAAATAGATTTCCAGTGTGATGTTCAATCTTTGGTATTGGAACCACCCTTACATTGAAGTTAGCAGTAATTATCTAAAGGAGAGTTCCAACATCTTTGTTGCCGAATGTACAGTGCAAGGAGCCCACATTTGCACACCTCACTACTTTCACTTATCCACTTCAGATTTCTCCAAAAAAGAAAACTTTTGGCATTCTCAGGCTCATACTATGGATGCAGACAATCCCATTATTTATAGATCTTTGAAGTATTTAAGTTGTGGTATACAGTATGGTAATTCAGCCCTTATTAGAGTTGTAAAGATAAGGATATACAGGAGGTGTGCTTTACTGTATATAGCTGTATTATATTATCATGATGCTGAGAGTCAGGTGTAATTTTTTTCTCATGGGCTGAAACAGGAAAAGTTCTTTCTTCTTGTTTAACTGAATTATAATATGACATTGCAGTATCTAGTGACAGATATTTTGGTAATTATATTTTGTACACAGCTGCAATATTATTTTAGTCTCTTAGATAAGCTTGATTTAATATATAGGAACACTTATGTAGTGTCCAGCCAGACAAAATGGCACACAGGGAACATGGTACTATCCTATATGATAATAGGGGCCTCAATTGTAGATTACTCTTTAGAGTACTCTACTGTATATTGAGACCAATTATTTTATGTGTCCAGTCTTATAATGACCCATGCCCAATAGGCTGTGGCTAAATCTTCTTTCCTTTCTTTTTTTCATGTAAGGATGTGAACTTTCTAACAAACCACTTTTATTTAACAGTACTTCTTTGTTGTACAGTAGTTCTGAAATGTACTGATATAGTATAATTTCAGGTATTTACTATTTCTTCTACCTCAGTTAGGCAAATTATTAGGGTTTGTATACATACTTGGAGGTCTGCTTGGTTAGGGCACTTGAATAGTCACACACTTGGCTCTCTAGCCTGGGTTTGAGGCTCTTTGAAGTACCCTACAAGTTTTTCCCATATATTGCCACCACTGAGACAGGGTTGGTCTCCATTCCCTTAAATGGCCAGGCCATGGTAGCCCAGCCTCAAGACTCCATGCGTGGAGTAATACTGGAGCAAGGGACACAGATATTATCAGTATGTACAGTTTTAACGTCCTTTGTAAAGTTACAAACTTAAGGTTGTTTGGCATTTGACTCCACTCAAGTGATCTTGAAAATGTACATGGTTGATAATATTATTATCTAAGTAATCATATGCCTTCCTTTTTACCTCAGTTACAGCATACACAATTAATAGATTGAACAATAAGAATCACGAAGGGAAGAAGGAAGGAAATCAAACTCATGTTCATTACAGGACTTAAAATAACATTAGAATAAAAACAGTAAATAAATACTGTTCAGTATTTAATTACTTTCTGTTACTGTATTATTACCTAGATTCAGTTTGCTCCAGTCTTTTACACATCACTCATGAGTTGTCACTCCTCTTTACCTATCATGAGTGAACAAATGAATACAACTCTTAGTTGATACAGATAGAGTATGTGGAACAGATAAGTAGGAAACTGGTGCTTCACACTCCTCCAACTAATAAGGACGAGTTCATGAGTGGAATTGTGGTACTGTCTTCCCTTCGGTGATGACACAGGACGAGAGGCAGTTAGATAGATTTTTGTGAGGAAAAACAGCAATAGTGTAATGTTAACTCGAGGATGAAGGCTGTTATGGCTGCTACCAAACCCACACCCAGCACGTAGAAGGCTCCCTGAACCTGCAATATGTGGCAGACAGTCAGAGTTATATGAAGGCTAATATCAGTCACAGTAGAGGAAAACACTGCAAGGGGAGGAGCCTATTTTAGGATGATGTGCTGAGTAAATTTAACCAAGGATGAAAAAACAAGACAATGGATGACAGAACAAGGCAAGAGATGAAAGAACAAGTGAAGGGGTGACACAACAAGGACGAAAAATTTAGGTAAGACAGAACTAATATTATTAATCATAGAGCAAACCAAAGATGGGACAGCACCCACCTGGATGAGACTTATATCAGCTGGACCATCAGAGGTGAGACGAGTACTACAATCCTGGGAGTAGTATTGACCCTTGATGTACTCGATGATCCCGTAACTCCTCAGCCACTGCATCCTAAACAATACAGTACATTTGTTTACATTAATATTCTCCTCCAGTTCCCTATATACACCTCCCTTCCTCTGTGTTGATTGGCACTTTACCATTACAAAATCTGAAACAGTTAAGATAGTTGCTAATTATGTATAAAGTAGGTACACTTTTTACTTCAAACAATAATCTGAAGATTGCTCCAAGTTACAGAAATAGTTTAATTAATTAATTTTCATAGTTTTCAATTCACTCTTGCTCTTGTCTAACCTAGGGATGATCTGGGGCCATTTTCTTTCCTCCTCCTCCAAGCATTTTCTTCTCACTGTACCTGCTTTCCCAGAGAATATTCTGCCAACTCTGCCTCAGATGGACATGTCCAAGACATAACCAGTTGCCTCCCCACTTTATTATTATCATATGGACCAAAAAATAATAAATAAACTATCCAAGAGACGAAGAACAACATACTGTCCTCACACTTTATCAAACTGGTACTTGATGGGACTATTCTTAGGGTAAGCAAAGGCATCCAAGTCCATCCTCACAGGATTGCGTCCAATATGGAAGAGACATGGCTGACCCAATTTCTCATACTGGCCAGACCTTCCAATGGCAGAGCTTGCAGTGTCTGAAATGGTTGGGTTGGCTCAATCTTATAAGCATTAGACATTCATCCCTGCTGAGGGGAATTAGAAGAAGCCAACAGCTGATAGGCTAAAATTAAGAAGGATACAAGAGACTGATGACTTTAGTACTCGAGAAGAATTCTTACAAGCTTTCTTAATTCTCAAAACATCTAATGCTATGGTATTGTTCATTAAGATCTGACTTGAGTGAGTTCATTTGATAATAATGGTCCCGTAAGTCCCTTCCACACAACGGCGGGCAGACGCTGTTATCAATCTTGTGAGTAGGTGTCGACACAAGTGGCCAATGTGTAGGCCTACCGGGGACCGTTTGATATGGGAAGTTGGGAACACTGGTAAAAAGCGAGATAATTCCACTCAGCTGCCTGTGCACGCCGTCTGTTTGCCCCTCGTGTGGAAGGGGCTTTAATGATACAAGTGTCACATCATTAAATTAAAAAAATATTGGATCCAAGAGGGAAAGGAAACTTTGTTTATCAGTTTACCAATGAAGCCAAAAGTTCCCTCTGCCACCTGGTTGATGAAGCTCCACTTTGACATCTGCGTCCCACTGAACACCACCATTATCTCTCGTACACGCTCACCAATCGCACCAGAGTTTTCCGTCTGATTCATGAGGGAGATATACAGACAGATTACGTACACTGATGTTGAGAAGTGCTTAGCAAAACGCTCATTCCAGTATGTTAGGATGTGTACTCACAAGGAAGAAGCTGTATTGGGTTAGGATGTGTACTCACGAGGAAGAAGCTATATTGGGTTAGGATGTGTATTCACGAGGAAGAAGCTGTATGTATTGGGTTAGGATGTGTACACTACTCACGAGGAAGAAGCTGTAAGGGCTGCTGAGTCTCCTGATGGCGGGGACGAGGCGGCTCTCCAGTAATTCTTCCAGGGAGTTGATGGGCGATGACCTGGCCAAGTAATCTTTGCCTTAATAAGTCGGGGCGTGACAGAACATTGTATTAGAACTGTACTGGGAAGGAGACTGGAGAAATTTTATAAACTAATGGAGCGTTGATATACAGTACAAGCTACGCGTACTGTACGCAGACATAGATATACATTGTACTGTACTGTATATAAAGATGGAGATATATTGTGTAGAAGAAAGTGGTGTAGCCTATTACCCTTTATATATAAACACACCTGGAGGGTATAGCGAGGAAAGCAGTGATGGAGCCACGGTAGAGGGAGCCCACTACCACAGCCACCAACATCAACACTCCACTCACTACACGACTGCCTCCCCGTCTTGGCCACCAGTCACTGTCTACACACACACACACATTATTATTATTTTGTGTTTATGTGAATTTAATTGGCAGGCTGTTCTGTACCAACATTATGAGTATGGTACTGTAGATTTGAAGATGTGTTGTAGCGATTCAGTTCTCAGGTGCAAAATATATTTTCCTGAAGGGGTACATAATCATACACTCTGTAGCCTACAGTACTATTCTACACATTTATGGTACGATATTTTTTCCTTCCCAGCTGGGAATTCTTACTTTGATAGACCATGATCTTGAACGAAGCGAGGCAGTAAGAGGCGACGCCCTTGGTGTTGGTGGTGGTGGTGTGTTGTTCCCCGTGAAGGAGTGTGTGGTGTGTAATGTTTCCTAGGCCTCCCAACATGACGCCCACACCCATCACTAGTACCACCATACACACCCACACCTGTACTCAGAGGTTAATTATCACTCACAGATATATGTAGAGTTAATTAACTACCTGTTTTATTATTATTAGTAGTAGTAGCAGTAATTGTATTTAAGATTATTATTTTTATAGTCTCTGCATGTAATAAATATATCCACAATCACGTAATTAACTACCTGTATTATTATTATTAGTAGAAGTAGTAGTAATAGTATTTAATTAAGATTATTATTTTTATAGTCTCTGCATGTAATAAATATATCCACAATCCCGTGACCTATTTACCAGCGGTGTGAATATCTGTAGCAATAGGAGAGGCCTGATGAAAATACGAGGAGCCCTGGATATGATGACCACATTATCAGTGCTGTAGATAAGTCCAAAGTCAATGACCAGAGTACGTTGCCAAATGGGAGTGAAGTCCATGGGAGATACGTCTGCTCTCTGTTGACATGTAGTAGTAGTAGTAGTAGTGGTTGGGTTGTATGTATATTATGTGTATGTAATAGTTTTATTAGTGGTGGTAGTAGTAGCAGTAGTGGTTGGTGGTGGTTGGGTTGTATGTACAGGAGAGAGGAAGTTGAACAAAAGTATAAGTAAATGAATAGTGTCGTGATAATATGGTTCCTATATACAGTATAATTTATACACGTGGGTCAATAATGGTTTGCCTGCTATATACTCACCCCCTGAGACAGATCCCCCACCATCCCATTCCAAGACCCGTTACTGAAGGCACCAAATCCTGTGTTGGGGACCAGAGTGTCGCTGAAGTTAAGGCGACGTTGGATGAGTCTGGTGACGTCAGCGGCGTAACCTTTTGCCGACCCCAGTCCTTCATTCTCACTGAACATAAACACAGTAGGCTTCTGAAAAAAAAATAAAAATAAAAATAAAAAAATAATGAAATATAATTTAATAAAAATATATGGAAAGAAAAAACGTTGCAGAACAGAAAACTAGATTGTTAGCAGTCTGCTTGTGCAAGAATAAATGAAAAAAAACTATGTGGGACACGGTCAGTAGGCCTACACACACACACTGAGTAGGCCTATTGATTACCTTGAGTACGTTGATCCTGAGCATTCTACCCCTGAGGTTGAAGGAAGGTTGTGGCCAGAGAGTGTGTAGTATTCTGAGTCCTTGTTGGTGTGTCCAGGTTGCTCCAATACCCAATGTTAACCCTCCATCTCCTGGAGCCTCTACCTTCCCCACCACCATTACTACTTCTGCTGTACCATCCACTCTATATAGGTACACGGTATATATATATATTTTTTTTTTTCTTTTTTTTTATAGCTCCCTCTACTCATAGTATACGGTAGGAGTAAAATATATATATATATATATTAATAAACAAAGCATGTCATTTTGATTTTTCCTGTTATATCAATATATAAGTCCTATCTATAGCCCCATTTTCGCGTCATCATCAAGATCATCCTCTTTCTCTCTCTCTCTCTTCAATTATATCTTCCCTCATCATCATCTTCCACTCACCCCTCATCATCAGAAGTTGTTATCTCGTGTCTGAGTTTCTCCGGCACCAACAAGAGTCCCTGTAGTCCCTCAAACACCACGCCCTCCACCTCCTGCCTCGCCTTCAGGAAAGTCAAGGTGCTGGCTGACTTATTTGAAGAGACAGAAGAGGAAGAGAAGGAATCAGTGACCACCCACAACCACTGAGTTTTCTGAGGCAGAGAAAGAATGGGATTGATGAGGTATATATTATTCATTTAATGACCAAATTATTGATTCCCTATTTCCTTCAACAAACAAGTACTATAATAATTACCATACGAGTTATTACACTGTTACTCTTAGCATATCTAGTACTCATACACCAGCTGATAAAAAAAATAAAATGTTGCCAATATGTTAATTCACTTTTCTCAGCTTACCCTGGCATTGATTTTTGCAGTGTCGTAAAGATACTTCGCCTGGAAAACAGAAAATGTTTAATTGTAGATTGAAATATATAAGAGGCGCATGATGGATGTGTTATGTCCTTTAACTTAGAATTTAACCCTTTGTCTCAAAATAATGTTGTATATCTGAAGTAATTTTAACACATCACATCTGTCAAACATTTCTAACTCACCCCATGCACCTGTCAAACATTTATTAAGCACCTCCTGTCAAACACCACACCTATCAATCCTTTATAAAACATCCCACCTGTCAAACATTTATTACACACCACTAGTCAAACACCACATCTATCAATCCTTTATAAAACACCACACATGTCAATTACTAATAACCCATCACACCTGTTTGATAATAGAGGCAATCCAGGTGATGGGACCAATTAGGACGTGTTGTGCAGGGTTGGAGTAGGAGGTGAGGTGGTCGAGTGTGTATCGCAGGTGTTGATCCGTCAGCACCTGTGTCGCCATCCCAGCCTTCCACACGGCACTCACCAGACACTCATCTGTACACAACATATTTATAAAAGAAAGTATATATATCATAGAGAGTATTATTCTGGCTGGCTGGTAAATTAATACGAGTCCAAAAACACACACACACAGTCCAATTTTATACTATGTGAGTCCCCAGACACAGTCCAGTCTACATTTGGCACACTTCCAAAATTCTATACTATATATTATGTGATAATTTCTTTCCATACTTTATACATAAACACTGTATGTAGCCTATACCTGGAGTGTTGTAGAAGGTGAGGTGGAGGCGGGTTGTGGGAATGGTGTGGAGAAGTTGTATGGTCACGGTAAACAGATCCTGCAGGTGAAACTTAGTGGAGGTGGAGGTGGAGGTGGAACAAGTGGTGGAGGTTGTAGGTGGTGGTGATGGTGGTGGGGATGAGGTTTGTTTCCCCCAGTAAGATGCACCACTTTCTACCATCATCCAGACTATAAGGTAAACAAAAGCACACTTAATTAAGGGGAAATTATCTTTTTGGTGAATTGGAAGGTGTCCGATTCCTCTAAACTACATGTACTGTATGTGTACCACAAA
Source organism: Petrolisthes manimaculis (assembly GCA_034508575.1). Lineage (NCBI taxonomy): Eukaryota > Metazoa > Arthropoda > Malacostraca > Decapoda > Porcellanidae > Petrolisthes > Petrolisthes manimaculis. Next base: position 8,873 of record JAWZYT010000296.1, on the reverse strand, counting down.
ACAGATCCCCTATTCTATAATACTATTGAGAGAGAGAGATAGATTGTATGGAGGAATCAGAGACCTTTTAATTCACCAACAAAAGAATCTCCCCTAAATATGAAGATCTAAACAGAAAATAATTGCAGTTAGAAAAAAAAATGCAACCCTACCGAGGATAAAGATGAGCAGTAGAGTCCCATGTTTCATGTTGTTTAATTGCTGTCCCTGAGCTTCTGGGGCCTGGCTGGTGGTGTGTGGAGTAGAGAGCTAGTATTATAGCAGAGATTAGAATATGATATAAAAACCTACTCGATCTCGGAGTGTAGGAAAGGAGGGAGAATGGACGGGACCAGCCTGAGGGAGGAGAGAAATGATGCTTACAGATTCAGTCTTCGATATTTATTGCAGTTTTGTGTTGTGTGTGCGCATGTGCATTGAATGGTCGTTCATTTTTTGTACACACACACACACACACTGTCTATAGATACCCACATATCTCCTAGTCTCTCTCTCTGTCTCTCTCTCTCTCTCTCTCAAACTAGATACATACACATCTAGTAGTCTCACACACATGCACAAACACACACGTACTTACACACACTGGCTAAGGTTACTCTCGCATATTCACAAAGTTATTACGCTAAGAAAGAAAGACTTGTCCGATTGTTTTTACCGAGAAATTGATGGAAGCAACAACCAAGCCAATACTGTTTGTACAAAAAAAAATAAAAAAATAAGAGTGCCTTGTAATATTCACATACGGGTTGGGTGGGGTTCAGAGAGAGAGAGAGAGAGAGAGAAAGAGAGAGAGTATTATTATACAACATTCAGGCTTTGACCTCAAGAACAACTATAGGCTATATATATTATATCTGTCGACTATTATAGTATATAAGGAGCTCAATTCAAAACGGATGAAAGACAAATAAATAGTGGAGTTAATGATACAAGATCATAGTTTCTATTATGTGGTAGGTTGGATTTCCAGGGTACGGTAGGGTATATATAGGTGGGTGTGGCTCGGCGGGGAGTAATGCTTATGATTCTAAAACTGGAATTCCGATTAAAACAAAATAAAAAGATAAAAAAAAGTGTAGCTAGAAACCGTATTGCCTTGCTTGACATTTGCCACATTTTATGGGAGCCAAGATTTGTATCAGGCCCCTTGTTTGTTTTTTATCACTATTGTAGCCAACACCTGAGTCAGTACGGAACGATAATGTTGGGTTTAGTGTTGGCTACGTAGCTTACTCATCACATGTACAGCCATGGCTGATAGTGCTTGACCAGGCTCCAAGAATTGTTGGTGAGCAACTGAACAGAGTTCGAACAAGTGAATTTTCCAAACCATTCTCAACGTTGAGAGAGGTTTAGAAGACTCACTTTTTCGAACTCTGTTCAGTTACTCTCCAACACTCCTTGGACCCTGGTCAAGCACTATCAGCCATGGCTGTACACAAGAATATCGGCCCTTCAAGAATATGAATACAAAATAGAGTAAGGAAATGGAATTATAATAATAATAAATTGTGTATGTAACATACACTGGCATGCCATTCTTTGGAAGCTGTTGAAATGTGTATGTCATCTCATCAAATGCATCAGTAACACTACTCACATCTTATAGTCAGAGATTCCGGACATTGATAATACTATATTTGGACATCTTATCACTCGGGGTAACACGGAGTAACCCGTGTGATCGCCAGCGGATTTAACAGGGGAACAGTGTTGGCCGAGTTAGATGTATTTTGTAAAATCTTCCCCGCGATAATTACTGATACATCGTACGTCTGTACTTTAAGATGTGTACTTTAAGTGTTTTATTTTTTATGTTACAAAATATGTTATCACTTATACCAAAATGTTGTAACGTCCTACGTTTCGTTATGATTCTGTAAAATTACCCTACGCCCTACAGACAAGAATTTGAAGTCGAAATGCCCTACATATAGGGCGATTACCCTACGGTTGGGAACACTGTTGTGGGGTAACGTTTTCATACGTGTTTACACAACTTTATGTGACTAATTTGACTGATATAATTTTTTTTTTTAGTAATTTGGTAAAGAAAACGTTGCATGTCAGACTGCAGCAAACTTGGCAACATTGCCGCCACTCCACCAGCAGCAGCAACACGGGAAAGGCACACACTCACACATACACACACACATACAGCTCGGCACCACACCACCAGTCACCTACTGGACTCTGAACGTGGAGGGCTATTTCTCCTGTCTGGTCCATGAAAGTTTGTGTGTAGTGTCCTTTCGCTCTCACTTACTGTGTTTCAAATTGGATACAACAAAACATTTCTTAGGAATCCTCAGGTAAGTGTTGTTGTCAATTAGATTACCAATGAAGTATTTTATTTATATATCAATAGTTTATCGTGTAGTGAACTGTACGTATACAACTCACAGAAACCAGGGTATAATTATTGCGGTTAGATACAGATCAGTAGTCATGATTAAAATATTACTGTATGTGGAGACTGGATGTATGTTTGTAATGGTTGCCAAAGTTACAAGGTTGGTTGGTGTAAGCCGGATTGCAAAAAAAACAAAAACAAAAAATAACTGGAAACAAGAAAAAAAAAAAAAACTTGTACCCCTCGGAGCACTTAACATTGTGTTGTCAAGGTCAAGTCTACTCGAGAAAGACTTAAGTTGTTGTCAAGTAAAAGAAATGGGACTTGTACACCACTCTAAAATGATTAAGGGAAGATTCTCCATTCCTTCAAACTATGCCACAAACATATTTCCTTACTTTACTTTAGTGGCATAATTTAGACTTTTAGAGGAATCAGTAGTCCACCATTGTACCGCAAAAGAATCTCCTGCAGAGTTAAAAACAATATACTGCATTATTGGTTTAGTTTGGGTCACTTGACAATGCAACTGTGACACAAATTTGTTATTTAATTTATATTTAATGTTATGCTTCTTCGTAAGTTTTGTTTTTGATATGTAAAGGTGCAGCGAAAAAAACGTCTTTCTAACTACGTCTCCGTCTTTTTTCCTCTTGTTTAATTATTTGTCCTTCCATTCACCTTCCTTAGATACCCATCAAACCCACGTAGGTACACATTGTATCCCCATTCTTTTTCATGTTGATGCCATTCACTTGGTTATTACGGTTGTTCTGTACTGTAAAAGTGTGAGTAAAGTTGTGGCATTGATTGTTGTTCTATACTGGTCATAAAAAAACAAATTATATTCCATTTGTATTATCACTAGCCTAGTACAATACAATATAGGAGGCTACTACCTGTTACTATCGGTATTGAAAGGAGTAGCCTAGTCCAATCTCTGTTTATTTGGCTACAGTACTATTTATACCATATATCTACTATCATTAACACTACCAACCAATACCACTCAGCTAGATAATATGAGAGTCGTAATGCAGCTACCATATCCTATCCTACGTAGCCTATATAGCCTAGTCGGTGTCAGTTCCCATTGTAATGATCAAAACACATTCCTATAATAGTTGCCTCGACTCCCTAATAGGCTACACTAAGGCTACGGTAAGGCTGATGGGTGCAGGTGTAGCTAGCCTATATGAGGTGGCTGGCTGGCAGGTGTGATATAAGTGGATCCTGGTGGTGGTGGTGGTGGGGAGGAGGGGAGGGGAATAATAAATAGCAAAGGACAATGACTACTAACTCTCCCCATTTCATTCCTTTCTTCTTCCCAAGTCTCCTAGCTCCCATTTCATTGATATATTCCCTCCTCCCTGCCCTTTCATTCAAGTCTCATTATCTTCCTGCCATTCGTCGTTTAGTTTCTCCATTCCCCCTTTTTCTCTGTCACTTTTCATATTCACAAATTTCCTGCACCTCCTCCATTCCTCACCTTAATCTCTCTTCCTTTCTTCACGCGCTTTTTCCATTTCACTCCATACCTCTCTCTCTCTCTCTCTCTCTCTCTCTCTCTCTCTCTCTCTCTCTCTCTCTCTCTCTCTCTCTCAGTACCTAATGCAAATTATAATTAATCAAGTCACCCACTCATCCCATTCCAGCTCATTATCTTACGTCTAAGCCAACTACAATCACTCAAACTCACTCAAGAAGGAGCCTGCAACCTCCTCTAAAACATCATTAGCAGTTAACCACATAATAATACCACGAATTTTGGTTTTCGACGGTTGTATTTAAATGCACGTATGTACAATAAAGAATGTGCTTGCTGGCCTAGCGATATATTAACCAAAGGGATAGATAGGCTACTACAATAATGAACCTTTCAGCTATATATTCTTTTAATTAATTTAACCATGATTATAGTTCAACGTAATTTTTGAAAGCCTATTTTAAACTTTCTGGACCATCAAAATAATTCCTTTTGCGCAGTGTCGACTGTACGTGTACATACATACCTCTCCCAAGTGTGATATTTGTACAAGTGATAAATGGTGGAATGTACCGTTGGTTTATCCGGCCAAACTTCCTGTATATACACATTGAGTGCTTGTCGGGTTGGGTTGCCTAATATAAATTGTGTTGTGGTTTGTATGGGGGTCTTTCTCTGCCTAACCTTTGCATCCGTCACGTGGGTGCAAATTCACTTTTCATCTCTCTCTCTCTCTCTCTCTCTCTCTCTCTCTCTCTCTCTCTCTCTCTCTCTCTCTATGTGTGTGTGTGTGGAGGTGAAAGTTCGAAGTTTATTAAAAAACTTCAAGTCTCCATTTGAGAGAGAGAGAGAGAGAGAGAGAGAGAGAGAGAGAGAGAGAGATATCAAACAGTTGGAAAACAATGACCGCCTCTTGTCTTTTCAACCTTGACCCCTTATATGCCTGTAGTCACACCACCAACCCATGCACCTGTCACCCTACACACACACACATACACACACACACACACAGAAAGAGAGAGAGAGAGTTTGTATTGGGGAGAAGTAAATTGAGAGAGAAAGGGGGGAAGAGCAAAAGGAAATAGGAAAAGAGTGGGAGTGGAATATTGAAGAGGAGGGTGGAAAGGAGGAGAGGGAGAAATACGATTGGAGAAGAATAAATGGTAAACGATGGAAAGCGGGGAGCAAGGGAGGAGAAGAAGAAGGAGGAGGAGGAGGAGGAGGAGGAGGAAGGAAAAAGAGGAAAGTGGCAAGAAGGAATAGGAAGAGGAGTGGAAGACTGGAAGGAGAAAGATGGGGGTAGGAGGAGAGTTAATTAAAATGGGGAATACAGAGAGGGGGAGAAAGAGAAAGATAGGAGAGACACAAATAAAAGCTAAAAGGTAAGAGAGAGGGGCAGGAAGGAGAAAAGGGGAAGAGAAAGAGATGAGAAGTGAGGAGGGGCCGAGGGAAGATGAATATTGAGGGGGGAGAATTCATTAGAGCAATACCTCTCGCTGTGGAAGTTAGTGAGGAAAAGGAAGGAAGTAGTGAAGAAAGGAGAAGAAAGGTGAAAATGGAGAGAATATGATAAAGCAGAGATTAAATATTGATAGAATAATAGGTGAAAGTAACGAGTGTAAGAAAGAATGACAAGAAACTGATTGATAAGAAAAGGAGTAAAATAAATAAATAATTGGAGTATGGTAATAAGACTTCGTAGCTCACATCACAGCTGTCCTGAAGTCTACTTAATTACAAGAAATTATCCCCAATTAACCCAGGAATTAATTACGGGAACCATAGGCAGACGTCTCCCTTTCATCTTTTCAGAGAGAGAGAGAAAGAGAGATTTGGGTGATCGGGTTGGTTGGGAATTAATTGAAAACAGAACACTTCATAATTAGGCCATATAGAAAGTAATTAAAGATAACGTAATGCGTAAATTATTGTTTGATAATGTTGATTTTTTTTTTAAAACATTTGAAAGAGAGAGAGAGAGAGAGAGAGAGAGAGAGAGAGAGAGAGAGAGAGAGAGAGAGAGAGAGAGAGAAATAACTGGAGGAAGTCAGCAGATAAGATCGATCCTGAGAGTGAAAGGACCAGACAACAAGAGAAGACCTTTACTGATATCAAAGATTGACCCATACAAAAGTGAACCCTCCAGACTACCAACACAACTGAAGCGGGGGGGGGGGGGGGGGTGCAGATATGATTCAAGTGTGTGGAGAGAGAGGTGGTGAGAGAGAAAGAGAGAGAGGTGGGGGAGAGAGAAAGAGAGAGGTGGGGGAGAGAGAAAGCCAGCCGACCTCCACCTACCTCTCATTTCCTGTCAACACCTGTCTTTCATCCTTTTTCTTTCTGAATCTCTCTCTCTCTCTCTCTCTCTCTCTCTCTCTCTCTCTCTCTCTCTCTCTCTCTCTCTCTCTCTCTCTCTCTCTCTCTCTCCTCTCTCTCTCTCTCTGTTAGTCATAGCTTGCATAACATATGTGTAGGTATTATTCAGTACCGGTATGTTTTCTCTCGCTGTGTGAGTGTGTGTGTGTGTGTGCAGAGGGAAACGGAGATGTGAGGGATATGCTAATGGAGGGATATACAGAGAGAGAGAGAGAGAGAGAGAGAGAGAGAGAGAGAATGTGTGTGTGAGATATACAAAGAGCAACAGAGCTACAGGTCCTTTCAAAGCTACTAATCTACATGTAGTGTGAATGAAAGTAGAGTAAAAGAGGAGGGGGAGGAAAGGATGCAACATGTGGTACTGTTAGGAGAGTGATGGGAGTAGAGTTGAATATATTTATGACGAGGGAGGGTGGGAGGAAGAGGTGGAATGGTGAATGGTGGAGGGGAGGAGAGAGTGGGAAGACCATGGAGGCAGTAGGAAAAGAGGGTCATAGAGGGAGGAGAGAAAGATGTAGTCAAGGGTAGTGAGTTTGTGCAAAGATAGAGTTCAATGACGTTAGTGTGAACAGACGGTGGTGGTTGGAGTGATGAAAAATAAGGTGAAGGAGGAGGAGGAGGAAGGAAGTAAAGATGAGTTAGAGGAGAGAAGGAGAATGAGGAGGAAGAGGTAAAGAGCCCCGATGGGAGTTAAGAAGAGAACATAAAGAAGGGTGTGAGTGAATGAGGGTAGTGGGACGGACTGTGGTAGTGGTGGGAGGTGAGGGTAAGAGAGGAGACAGGGAGAGAGGGAGAAGGTGAAGGGGAGAGGGAGAAGGGATCCTATAATAGTAGGAAGGATTGTGGTGGAAGGGAGGGTAAGGCATGGGGTAAGGTATAATAAAAGGAGAGAAGGAAGGGGTGAGAGAGAGAGAAGGTACAGCCAGGCGAGGGTAAGGAGTGAATAGGCTATAAAGAAAAGTAAGCAACCCTCCTCTACAGCCAGACACAACAATAACCTGATGAAATATGCACCACCACACCTCTTACAAAATACAACTATACTTACATTAGTTAGGCCTATACAGGACAAGGAACGTGAAGGTTAGCCTATTTAGCAATCCCTCCTATAGTATACCTTCCCTTCTAATTGATATGACCAAGAATTCACATACCACATAACATTCTAGTGTCGAAAATTGCAGATAAGTAGCGAGTTATTTTTGGCGTAATGTCATGGACTCTTTGCCATTAGTAGAGTAGAAAGTAGATTATATTGCCTCAGGGAAATATACACATAACTACCCTCACTACAACGATAAAGTGTAATAGTACTAAATGGTCTCCTCATTACCACTGCCGCACAAATTATTCAGTCCCCACAGACTCTTCTTGTTACACCATCATTGCTAGACACGACGACCCTCCTTACCTTCATACTCGTATGTCCTCTTCACTTCATTCCACTATACTATTGCCTATCCTATCCTAGTTCACCCCCCCACCACCCAAGCCAGTCTGCCAGCCATACCTCCCACCACATGCTCCTTAAACCAGATTTCTCTTACCCCCCCCCCTCTCTCTCTCTCTCTCTCTCTCTCTCTCTCTCTCTCTCTCTCTCTCTCTCTCTCTCTCTCTCTCTGTGTGTGTGTGTGTTTCTGTGTGTGCAACAGTTTTCTCCTCCATGTTACACTCAAGCTCACTGTCTATTCTTTCATCTACCCATTTATTTATATATACTACTGTTGTACCCTGCATCCCCTTCCCTTTTCCTTCTTATATAACCTTCCCTCCTTAACCCATCAGTCCCTCCCTGTTTTGGTAAGTTGTTTCTCACACCACCCGGTCCACCCCTCCTCATCCCTTTCCTCCCTCTCTTCCTCCTTTCTCCACTTTCTATCGTTTCACTAAGTATTCAACGGTCATTGCTTCCTTACACCCAAGGTCTAATAAGTAACTTCAAATCCCCTTTTATTTCCTTGCCGTCTCTCTCTCTCTCTCTCTCTCTCTCTCTCTCTCTCTCTCTGATGTGATTCTAGCCCCCTATTACTCCATAAGTTGTTTTCTCTCTCCCTCTCTCTCTCTCTCTCTCCTTGACATGATTTTAGCTCTCCACTTATGGTCTTTGGCCCACTCTCCCTCTCGTCCTACCTACTTCTTTAGTCCTTACTCACCACTCTCCATTCTGGCGTCATTGTCGTAACTGCCAGACGTACGAAACCGGTTAACTTTATGTGTCTGTGTAGGCTATGTGTGTGTGTAAAAATTGATTAGCATGTTTTATTCGCGGTATACATGCACTATGAATAACTGTGTGTGTGTGTTTGTGTGTGTGTGTAGAACACTTGTATTATTCGTGCATGATGAATTACTATGTATTGTATGTCAGAGAGAGAGAGAGAGAGAGAGAGAGAGAGAGAGAGAGAGAAATGGGTATAAAATTGAATAATGGAAGTGGCTATGGGAGAAACATGAAGGAGGGACGAAGATTATGGAGAGAATGATACTGATCACTTGCAACTCTCTCTCTCTCTCTCTCTCTCTCTCTGTGTGTGTGCCAGAATTTTTATATAAAGGACATAAAACGTTGAACTTAACCTTCCTTTTACGAGTGACTAGTGATATTAGGCTTCCTGTAAACTCCTTATAACCATTTCCCCACTTAAAGCCGAAAGTCAT